>JARWCS010353246.1:0-10974 GCA_034783895.1 Geukensia demissa
TTCTGGATTAATAACTGTGTGTAAGGTTGTTTTCTGGATTAATAACTGTGTGTAAGGTTGTTTTCTGGATTAATAACTGTGTGTAAGGTTGTTTTCTGGATTAATAACGGTGTGTAAGGTTGTTTTCTGGATTAATAACTGTGTGTAAGGTTGTTTTCTGGATTAATAACTGTGTGTAAGGCTGTTTTCTGGATTAATAACTGTGTGTAAGGTTGTTTTCTGGATTAATAACTGTGTGTAAAGTTGTTTTCTGGATTTACCATCATCAGACAAGCTAGGGGACAGGAAGATCAGTTAAAGAAACTTTATGAGTTTATACTGTATGTGTAAGTCTTGACGTTCTTGTTCACAAGAGTAATACGACTGCATCTTCAACATATTAATAAGAAACCCAGTTCTATTGATTCTCGACCTTTATAAAAATTTAGTGTATGTATCTTCATACGAGTAAACTATGTAAAAACAGGTGTAAGTTAATAATTATTCATACAGGTGACACTTTAGTGAATTTTAATTGACTCCTTATGAAAATATATTCCATTAACGATATAATGTTACCTAAACACATAATAATGAGTAAGATGGTCCACTTAGATATTGGTCGAGTCTCAAAGCATGCCAGAGTTTATACTATTATAAATTTACATATCACGAATTTGTGATATATTTACAGAATTTATTCTACATTAATTTTTGTGTGCGATCGGTTTAATTGTCGGAAAAGTTCATATTTAAATTGACTTTGAAGTTGCCTAATAACGTGAGGAAAATTTAATGTTCCATTTAATTTTTATTATATACTTTTTGATAGGAAAATGAAAAGATATGGGTTAAATGTTAGAGAGACTGCACTCAAACCACGAGAAAAAGCTCTAAATCGCTCTAATTTTTGTTGATTGTTTTAATTTATATTTATTTGACAAGTGATAAGGTGTCTTTGGATGGCCGTCTCGTAGACAACCATATCACATCTCCTTTTTTCTTGACATGCCTAGTGGGTTGAAATGTTACCCAACAGGAATGGATGACATGAGTCAGGAAAATTTGCAAAAATTATTGATAATTTTATATACCATCAATATGGTGGTTTAGGTGGGGTTTTTTTTTGGGGGGGGGGGAGTTGTATGATGTCAATAAAGGCTCAATATTTTTCTATTCTCTGTCTAGTTTTTATCAGAACAAAGTGATATATGAAAATTAAAATATATTGGGTAAATGTCAGAGAGACTGCCCTTCAACTATCATAAAAAAGAGGGAATTTACAAATCTAGAGGTCTCCACAAGGCCTTAAACAAGGGTGGAATACCACTCCTTTTGAAAAGCTCTTAAATCGCCCCAAATGAAAAATCTTGTATGCGTAAAATAATACTGCTCTTACCTGAATATCATCAAAAATTAACATGTAACAAAACATTAAACACAAAGATGGATATTTTGATAAACCACCTGAACTGGTGCACAATACAGTAATGTTTTTCCTACCTTGAAAATAGTTATAATGTCTACATTTACTTCCAGGTTCACAAAGGACTATAGCTAACTAACTAAGATTTTAGCTTTATTTAATGAAATAATTTGTCAGGTGTTTATTGTTTACTGACAGTAAATATCTACCTGGCTTGACTTGATAATATCATCATTACAACAATACTACTTCATTTAAGGTCAAAATATTACTGTTTATATAGGAAATGAAATGTAATTTTGCCTCCACATGGGTCGATATTACAATGGGAATTTAGCCTTCCAGCTGATTTCAGATTGAACAAAACTCTAACAATATACTGATTATACGTCCATTGTTATATACACTTACAATACAATCAGAACAAAATAAATTATGTCAGACCTCTGTATGGGATCTATTGTAGTAAAATGACAGTTTGATAGGACATTTTACAGAGAAAAATCAAATATTTTTATAAGATATAATAATAGCCGTATACCTGCAACCATTGTACTTATATAAACAATAGTAAATAAAACGCCCCGTTTTGTACCGTCTCCTGTTCTCTTTCTTTATTCCAACGATATTTTATGACAGACTTGCAAAACGAAAATTCATGACAGATTCTTTTAAATGGTTAAACAGTTGATGGTATACTTACTGTTAGTGTTAAGTTTATCAATACAACTTTATGCTGTACTTACTGTTAATTGATAATATTAAGATTATCAGGTCACCTTAATGATGTACTTAATGTTGATAATCTTAAGTTTATCAAGACACCTTTATGCTGTACTTACTGTTGATAATCTTCAGTTTATCAAGACACCTTTATGCTGTACTTACTGTTGATAATCTTCAGTTTATCAAGACATCTTTATGCTGTACTTACTGTTGATAATCTTAAGTTTATCAATACACCTTTATGCTGTTAATAAACTTAAGTTTACCAAGACATTTATGTTGTACTTACTGTTGATAATCTTAAGTTTATAAAGACACCTTTATGTTGTTAATAAACTTAAGTTTATCAAGCTTTATGTTGTACTTAATTTTAATCAGGAAATAATTATCGACTTCATTATTTTATATATTTGTTCAGGAAAGACAAATAAAAGCAGGAAACTTTTGTAACCGCGATTTTCCTCCAAATTGCACAATATGCCGTGTAGGTTAGGTTTACTAGGATTTTTGAAATCTAACATTAATGCTAAGTCTTATCCTTTTCAGAGAAGCACCGGGACATTGGAACAATCTAATCAGACTTTCAGCTCCACTTGATTAAATATTGCTGTTAGATAAAGGTACACGAACCGAACATCCCCTTTTCATAAACCTATAGTTCTGAACTATGACGTTCCACAAACAACGTTTGTCTTTATTCAGTCTGAGGTAAACACGATCTACTTACCGACATTACTTAATTAAACAATAAGGGACTACGATGGTCATCTACTGAACATGTTAAAATTCTAAAAGGCTGAAAATTTTAAACATTTATTTTTATTACTTAACTATATTCGCTCGGGAAGTAATTGTTCTTTTTTAAATCCGAAAACAAGTCCCCGGTTAAGTCTGAAGGACAAAGTATTACTATATAAATAATACCTTTAAAAATTAAACTTCAATATCCCAAAAATTTGTACTGCTCAGTAAAACTCCCTGGAATTCCACTCGAACGAGAGATCAAAGTAGTATTATAAAGTAAATCAATCCAACAATTAAAATACAAAATCAATGTAGGAGACCTTCGGTGACATTGGTAATGGTCAAGAGGCGAGAAGTGCAAATATTGGTATATACCTTTCCCGATTAACTAACATAAATTTCATTAACGAAAAGCTAAATTTACCGACTCTATCAAACCCTACCTTTACCGTTCCTGCCATTGGTAGTAAAATAAACGTTACCTTTTGTGTGCAACACCATTACTCACTTTTGGATATATATAATAGTTAAACTCGGACTGGCAGATCGTCCTGAATATGAATGAAATATTTGCAATTGCAGGTTTAGTTATCATCAATTAATCAGTTTACTTAAGAAAAAAGTTTGTCGTTTGATAACATCATCCAAAATATTCATGATGGCGTCAGTAGATGTTTGTAACTATATTTAATACTTTTTTGGATGGCTGTCTCATAGATTATCCTATCACACTTCCTTTTTTAAATGACAAGACGTTTAAACCCAATTGAAAATATGAACAATCTAAGAGACTGTTGCATGTCTTTGATAAACATGTTTAAAGACTTGGGTTTTTCTCATTAATACATTAGGAAGTATTAGGAAAAGAAGGACTAAAAACCAAATTTGAAACCAATCCAGCGGTAGAGACAAGTATTCGGTGCAATAATCCAGCGGTAGAGACAAGTATTCGGTGCAATAATCCAGCGGTAGAGACAAGTATCCGGTGCAATAATCCAGCGGTAGAGACAAGTATTCGGTGCAATAATCCAGCGGTAGAGACAAGTATTCGGTGCAATAGTTTCGGAGCCTTTCCGTTCTTTCAGTGCTTTAGAATTTAAGCAAATACGGCAAATTTTTGTAAAACATTTTTTGATAAATTTTATATCAGACAAGTCTTGCAACTAGCCAGGTATATAACCTTGGGGGCCTCTGGTCCACCAGCAGAGGCATCGATCCAATGGTTTCAAAACACAATTTTGAATAAATATGGTGAACTTTGATATGCAATATGTACTTTTCAGTAAGCAAGATCTCATCAGTAGCTTTAGAACCAAGATGTAAAAAAGAAAACTTAACATGCCTTTGATATATGTAGTCAATAGTGGTGGCGGGGGTTAAACACAAAAGTCATTGTTTACTAGTTTTTTTTCTCAACATTGCTGATTGATTTAGTTTTTAAAACATAATTATCTTAATAAACAAAATGTATTAAATATAATGCACAATTTATTAAATGGAAATTTAATCTTTGATTTACATTGATAAATCTTTAGACGCCATAATATCTGAAAATAATAACTATTTCATAAAGAAATATAATTGCATTATATAAATCGATATAAAAACTTTTGATAGATTGACGACTAAATATGACAATATGTGGCTCGGCCTGACAAACAGCCATTGCAACAAAAGATTTGCCTGTATAATTGTCCTCGGACATTTTTGTTAGGACGTCTCACTGTGAGGTAATTATCGCCAAGTCATGCTTTATATTAATTTCACATCGTTTTAAACTCATTTCATTTTGGAGTATAGGTGAAAACACGCCCCATTGATAATAACATGAAGAAAATTCTTTAATATTTTACATTATATCAATACGTTTGTATGTGTCATTCCAGGGCAGGTATTCCTTAATAGATCAGACTTCTTTGGTCTAAATTAGGGTATTATTGTACAACAAAAACCTATATTAGTTACCAACAAGATGTTGTGAACTTTCACGTATGCAATTATATCAAAATAGAAACACCAACAAAGAAAATATAACTTTTTAAATGCAAACATAAAAAGTTGATACGAACACTAATAAGCTTATGTATACTGTACCATATTGGGAGAGGTCAATATTCATGCTTCCAACTTAACGAAACAATTTCTACGGAAAGAGTAAACCTAATCATTTCAATGAAAACTTTTTACTTTTAAATTTACAATTTTGATTGATTGATTGATTTAATGTTGCTTAACGTCCAGTGGCAAATATTCATGCAAATTCAGGACGAGAACATGAGTAATGATGAACGAATCCTGCTTTGCACTATAGACCGATCCAACGACCTTCCGCACTAGACCATTACACCACCGGGACGGTCGTTTACAAATTTGTAATCGTACTTAAACTAAGGCTGCAACTCAATCTGGAAATGTTGACAGATGATTTTAGTAGGTCAGCCAACTGTTTATGACCTTTCTGCAAATATTTGACAATTTGAAAAATGTTGATCTAGAATGTACCCGATGGAAGTCATCAACTGAATATAGTTTTAAGGGTCCTGTGGAACATAAGTTCTCTTAATAATATCCTTATTATTATTTATATCGAAAAAATGTGTCATTCGAAAAATTCGCACAGAATATACTCGTTTACACTTCTGTTTGTTTCCATTTTACTTTTTTTTTTCAACGAATTTCAAGATATAATTTTAAAGTTATGCTAATCAATTGAATAACTTTTTTAAAAAGCCATTCAAAACAGTACTGGTAAACCCCAAACCATTCAGAGCAGTACGGGTAAAGATCAAAACCATTCGAGTAAAACCACCATTAATCTGTCTTGACCATTCATTGTAAATTATGTAATTTTCAAATTTTCATAAATTTTACATCTGATGTTTAACTAAAGTGAAACTCATATCACCCTTTATTATAGTAATACCAATACCACTGAATGTCATACATATATGCAAAAACTGACACGCTGAACATGGAACGTCCTAAATTTTGCATTTTGACTTTCGGTTTGACATATTTAAAAGAGATCATCATTGATAGCCTTAAATTCAAAATATGTGGCAATAAATTCAATCCAATATCTTATCAAAGTTTTTCCAGGACTTTATTTTACTAAAAATTCCAAATCTGTTGCAGTATCTAAAGTGGTTAAGAATTTACAATGTGGAAAGGGAACTACTTTGTTTATATATCACTACGGATTGATTTATACTAATTGTGGTTTTATACTAGTACACCAGTAAACCCAAAACAATTCCGAAAAGTAAAGGTAGAGACCAAAACATTCGGACAGTACAGGTAAAGACCAAAACTATACCGAACAGTAAAGGTAAAGACAAAAACTATTCGAAGCATAACTGGTAAAGACCAATACCATTCATAACAGTAAAGGTTAAGACCAACACCATTCGAAATGTAAGAGGTACAGACCAACCCCCATTTGAAATATTACAGACAACGACCAAAACCATTCGGAATAGTAATGTAAAGACCAACCCATTCACAACAGTAAAGGTAAGACCAAAACCATTCGGAAAAGCCAGAAGCATAGCAAAATTAAGAAGAAAAACTAAATACAACTGGCAATTGCTAACATGAACAAGACCAGCGCTATAGCTTCATCACAATTAAACAATTAAAATCAAATAGATCACCAGTGTAAACTGATGTCACGTCGACATGACTGCGCCTTCTTGGACTAACAGTTCTCTAGCAGTGGTATCCACCTAGTGATTGTAAATGGGAATTAGTCACAGTGATATTCACCCAATTATTTACCCAATTTTTGTAAAAGAGACTTACAGTCCATGAGCAGTGGTATCCCCAGTAGTTGTAAAGGGGACTTACAATCTTCTTGTAGTGGTATACACTCAGTGGTTGTAACGGGACCAACAGACCACTAGCAGTGATGGATTCAATCCAGTGTTTGTAACGGGGATTTACGTCCACCAATAGTGGTGTTAACCAAGTGCTTGCACTGGGGACCATCAGCCACCAGCAGTGGTATCCACCCAATTGTTGGAAATGGTCTTACAGTCCATGAGCAGTGATTTACCAAATGGTTGTGGAGAGGAATTACAGCCTATTAGCGTTAAAGTCCTATAGCATTAGCAGTGGTATCCACCCATTTGTTGTAACGGGGACTTACAGTCCTGTAGCACTAGCAGTGGTATCCACCCAGTTGTTGTAAAGAGAACTAACAGTCCTGTGGCAATAACAGTGGTATCTACCCAGTTGTTGTAACGGGGACTAACAGTCCTGTAGCAATAGCAGTGGTATCCACCCAGTTGTTGTAACGGGGACTAAACAGTCCTATAGCACTAGCAGTGGTATCCACCTTGTGGACTTAAAAGTAACCAGCATTGGTATCCACCTAGTGGTTGTAAAAGGGACTTAGAGTCAACCAGCAGTGGTTTCCACCAAGTATCTGTGACGGTTTTCCAGTCCACCAGTAGAAACAATCCACTAGCAGTAGTATCCACCCAGTGGCTGTAACGGGCCTTTTAGTCCACCAGCAGTAGTATCCACCCAGTGGCTGTAACGGGCCTTATAGTCCACCAGCAGTAGTATCCACCCAGTGGCTGTAACGGGCCTTTTGGTCCACTAGCATTAGTATCCACCCAGTGGTTGTAACGGGCCTTTTGGTACACGAGCAGTAGTATCTACCCAGTGGTTGTAATGAAGACTTACAGTCCACGAGCAGTAGTATCCACCCGAAGGCTGTAACGGGACTTACAGTCCACGAGCAGTAGTATCCATCCGAAGGCTGTAACGGGGCTTACAGTCCACGAGCAGTAGTATAGACCCAGTGTTTGTAAAAAAAGTATGTTAGTTACGTTGTAACTGAATTTTAACTTGTCTACACTTCATCAATACTACAGGTACATGTAGTCTAATGTGTGTCATTGTTTTTGTTTTACAGTGTATGCTAAATCCGCCGATTATATTACATTTGAATCTCATCACATTTTAAATACAGCTTGCCTTAGAGTGTGAATATTTGTTCATTAGTGAAGGCCTTTAAGGTAAAGGTACGTTTGTAATTTGTAGGCTTTGGATGACAATCATACCGAATCTCCTTTTTTATGTAAATGATTTATTATGATTAGATCAACGCAACAGGAACCTTGGTGTATGGACTATAGGACTGATCCAATATGGTCATGCAGTTTTGTTCAATATAATCGCAAAGCTGTCTGGACAGAGCAGAATTTTCCTGTATATTTTAAACATTTTATGAACATTTTGTCCATTAAATACATAGAAACTTATTTATTTTTTTCTCTGCATAAACATAAATTCAAAAAAATCCATAAAATGATACGAGCTTACCTTGATCAGACTGAACATGTGTCAATTTATCATTCAAATAATCGGTAAAATGAAAATATAAATTTAGTACACCTGGTGCATTTCACGTTTGAGATCTCTCACATAGGTGTTCTAATGTGGGCCTGTGTTGCAGGTAATAATATTACCTTCCAAAACAAAGCTACACATTAGATACTTTTTATCAATAACATATCCTAATAGTTCTATACTTATTTAAACGAATTTAAAAATAAATGAAATATGGCCTTTGCAAATTTACATCTTCAATAAATTTATTTTTATTTTGCAGTCTAATTACAATATTCTACTGGCTTTTGTACATTTTATACCATGAGACTTACCTTTGTAGTTCCGTTGACATTTTTTCCTATTAAAGCTACCCTGATTGTTGAGGTAGTACTACACAGCTACTAATCCTATCAGAGCCGTTCATCTATGTGCTAGTACTCCTAATCCAAACACTATCACGTATTGATTTATTTGTTAGAATGGTTTTTGTATACTTAAAAACTGGGTTCTCGGCTTTATAAATGTACCGATTCTATTTGTGTATAAATATTATTCTTTAGATCGATAGGATTACACACTGTATTTGTGTGAGAAAATATTATTTCAGTGTGATTTTTGAAATGTAAACATTATCTTAAAGCTCAGGGTAAAATTCAATTGTAGCATAGCTATCTTTATATCTGAGAAATATTTTAGAGGTCCGGGTAGGATGGCTTAATGCATGAGAAAGTTAATTATATTCTATAATTGAATTACGCTGCACTCAAATAGAATTTAATTATTCTGACACGAGGTTATTCTTTTAAAATTCAAAGGAAACCTTTGACACGTGTGTCATGGTAGATTTATTGATATTTGACACGAAAATTTATGTTTTTTGTTATCAAATCTTAATTCATTTATTTATATTGAACACTTTATAGGTATACTTTAGGTATTGCTAAGCAGATTACGACAAGACTGATATTTGTTATAGGGGATTAAAATTCCAAGGCAATTTACGTCTTTTTCTCACTATTTCGGTTGGTATAAATTAAGGGTCAAACAATAACTTAAAAGAACTAACTGTGTATTCAAAGTACTCATATTCCGAAAAAAAAACTCTGGCTGGGGCAATTAGATGGATATAACTACAAATTACTGTAGCCTATCCACCACGAACGAGGGACACTGAAATTTGCACAAACAAATGTTTTACTAGGTTAACAATTAAGATGCCCCCCCCCTAGTGGAGCTGAATATGGCCTTATGTGTATCTAGGCACGAAGAGTTAAGTAAGTAAGTAAGTGGAGCTGAACAATTAAGATAAAAGATACTATGATTTGTAATAATTTTTGTGATTATGATGCAATAACCCGTAAAAGTAAGCCATGTATACATAAATACATACACCAAAACTACAGTAAATACGTATACACAAGAAGCCTTTAGGGCGAACTAATGAAAGACTGCAACCTCAAAAACTGCTTCTTGAGATCCAAACACAGCTTCCTTCAGTAAAAGCTTGCTGATATTTTCCAACAGGAAACAATTAAAAACAATTTTATAGACTTAACAACAAATTTGTAATTATTGCTTTAGACAAATAAATAAAACTTATATACACTCGTCAATACTAAATTATATTTCAGCAGGTAAAAGGTTTTGTTAAATCCGCCATATACTTTATGTGCCTATCCCAAGTCAGAAACTAGTAATCCAGGTGTTGTGGTTGTTTTTTTTTTTTTTTATGTTAAAATGATACTTGTTTTACATTGTATACTTAAATGGTCGATCGATAGTTGTTACATTTGAATATCACTTTTTTATTTTTATTTGTTTTTTATGCGTCCATTATTTAAAGCCTTAAGTAGATGTTGGTAATTTACACGTTTTGGGTGGCTGTCTCATAGACAATCATACCATGTAGTCTTTTTCTAAAGAGGTATGGCCACTTTTCCCTGTTTTTCAAAATTCATAAATTTTAGATATTTAAAGAAGGATGCCTTTTAAATTTTGTCTCATATCTAAATGTAAATGAAAAAACGAATTTCCATGCCAAGGGTCTTGGAACTGAAAAAAAATATTGCAACAAAACTCCCTGTAAGAAGCAGATTTGGCTATTTTCTCTCATTTTCTTAAAATTGTTATGAAGGAAAAGAACCAAAGCGCCTGAACTGTAAAGAATACAAATGGAAACCACCAATATAAAATCGTATTTTGGTTTTGAGTGTCCTTGTCTATATTTTTTTAATCAAATAGCGAAAATGTGGCAAATTGTGTGAAAACAGACTTTAAAGCAAAGTTCGAGAAGAAATTATTTCTTCAATTTATGAGGTTCAGCAAAATTGATGAAAATTTTAAAAAGTGTTTACAATAGACTAACCATTCATAAAAAATTGTGTTTTTTTCCATACTAGTAAACCAATACTTGAGAAAATAGCCCAACCTCTTTGGCCAAAGTAAAGTGTAACAGATAAAAATTGTGAAAGCTGGATAAATAGAACATAAAAAAGCAAAAACGTAGTAAATGTCAATGGAACCAGGGAGAGGTCCCCAGAAGGCTTCAGCGTCAAGGTTTCATTTCTTCCTCTTTCTGTTACTCGTATAATACAAGATATATGGTCGATTTTATATTACATGTGAATAAAAAATTTTTTAGTGATGCATCAAGTCGTTAAGAAATCTTCAAAAACAAATTACATATAGTTTTAAAAAAATTACAAAAAGTCGGCCGGCCATCTAAAATAAAAAAATAAAAGTAGTTAAGATTGCCGGCC
>JARWCS010353267.1:0-10973 GCA_034783895.1 Geukensia demissa
CATTTCTGCCAAGTTTGGTTGAAATCTGTTCAGTGGTTTCAGAGAAGAAGATGAAAATGTGAAAAGTTAACAGACGATGCCGACGGACGCAAAGTGATGACAAAAGCTCACATGGCCCTTTGGGCCAGGTGAGCTAATAAATGAAATGTAGAATCTTACATTGTTAGCTTTTAATTATTGCAGTTTCAACAATCAAGATGTTTAAAGCTTGTCAAGGCAAAGAGAATAAAGCAATACAATTTAAGACAGATAAATCTAAAAATTCTTTAAATTCTTAATTTAATACGATATTCTCACTTTGAGAAATAGCTGAGATGTGTTCAGCAAGTGCAGCATTCTGACATGGGAAAGTTGTAGATGATATTAGAAAGTTGTGTGGGATAAAAAAAACACAGTATTTTGCTGAACATAGTTATATGACTTGATCAGCAATCATTTTGACCCTCATTACCTCAAACTTGAGTAACTTTTGATGCATTTTCTTAAATAAAATTCATCCAAAAACGGTTGAAAAATCAATATTTTCCATATCATGCAAATTGACTTTGATCCCATTTACCTGGAAAACAGTAAGAGAAATGAAAAATCTGCTGAAATACTACAGCAAACACATTGAGACTGTGTTACCCTTTGACCCCATTTACATAAAAATCTATAAATGCTACAACAAAACAATGCTTGGAGTAAATTTTGTTGCAGTTTCAAAAATAAGGGCGTGGCAATTTTATACCAACCTTAATCTTGTATGAAAAATCAATGTTGCAAAATATAAAATGAATCAGCTTGGTTTGCAAGAAATAGAGTTATCATGCAGAACTAAACCTATTTACAGATGCCAATGCTGGTGACACAGAAAATAGCACCATCCCATATTACAGCCACAATATTTTGCAGTTATATAAAAAAAAAGTCAACCAAACTACATGTGTTTTTAATCACATTTCTGTATGTGCCATTGTGTATTACTTTATTACACAATAGTTGATAGAAGTGAATTTTATTGAAAGAAAAATAGAGAAAAACCATAAGAAGAGAAAAACCACAAACTTAAGACGTGGAAAGGATGAAACCACACGTTTACAAAAAAAACCCCAACTAACAAACCTCAAAATGAAGACAGAAAACATCTTCAAAATCATCTTCTTCATAGTCCATCATCTGCTCTATACCCCTTTAATAAATAAAGCACAAATTTAATCATATCACACATTTAATGTGTGTCATGTTTTAAGCTTAATATTATTCAAATTCTGAGGAATAAACCCCAAAGTTTGTTTTTGTGGTTCAATCTTAGTTCTAAGGATGTTTTCAATGGATGCTGTTGTGGACTGTACAAGACCATATCATTATGATATGTATGTCTTTATGACTATCCTGTATTGTTAAAATTGCAATTACAGGATCAGATTCACAAAGACAAAAATAGCTTTCTACCCTTATTTTTCTTACTGAAAAAAATTAAGATTTGTTTCAAATATGCAAAATCATGCAAACCATGATACAAAAGGCTACTGGTTGCATCCAATAAATATCAAAAAGTATACTGGCTGAGTACCCATTCTCACCAATGCAATCATTAAAGAAAACTGGCTGAATTTTATTTTAAACAAAAACAGATTTGGTAACATAGATATTCGTCTTTCCAAATCACTATTTTTCATGCTAAGACAAGTTTTCGATAAAGAAAAGAGAAGACTGCTGTATGGTGAGATTTAGTACCAGTCATTAAAGGGTCACCAGAACAACAAAAATAAATTCAATTGATTTTAACTTTCATCAAGGAAACAAGATTATTAGAGCTTATGTGAATCCAGTCATCATGTCAATTAAATATGAGATTTTCATTTGAAAGTCATAGAGTTTCCTGTTAAAATCATGTCAGTTCATGTTTATTTTAAATGAAATTCATGTGAAGCTAGAACTACATTTGTCTGTGTAAAAAATTATGCATGTTAAATTTATATTCATGCATTAAAATGTATGTTTTATGGTGATGGTTAATGGTATAGGAGCATTTAAAATTTCCAAAATGTTGGCCAATATCAGTAGAGACAGGACATGAAGCTGCAATATTGTAGAATCCCAGCACAGTAGTAAAGCAATAAACTGTGACTATATATGATATATCAGTGGTGTTATTCATACTTTCCAGTCTGTGGCATTAATTCCTTTAAGTCCTCTAGCTCCAGTGGCCTAAAATATAGTAATTCAAATATAGTAATTCAAGTAGCCTAAAAAAACTTCATTTAAAATAAATTTAATTAACAGTTTCTATACTTATATAGTACTTTGGAATGCAAAAAAAATCTGCTTACCAAACAAACATAAATGAGAAGTCTGTGAAAGTTTTACCCAAATGTGTATTCTACCAATTTATTCAATAAATACTGATTTTTTTTCCAAAATTCTTTCGAGCTGTGGTGATCTATTACATCATTAAATGAGTGCACAGGCATATTACTCCTCCATCAAATGGTTTATTGCACAGGAATAGTCTCAATTGCAATTGTGGTATTTCAGTTATAAAAGCCTTTATATTATCTCTATCAAGAGTGATTTTACTGTGCTGATGAGGAATATACATGGTCTAGGGGTTGGGATATGTAGTGTAATTTTCAAAATGAGGATAAGGGGCTAACCCCTGAAGAAATGCCCATGAAACTTTTCTTTTCATGCCACTATGATTATGTATGGTTTAGGGGTGGGGATCTTAACAATTTTTTTGTTGTTGACAACTTGTAATTTTTAAAAATGAAGCAGTACGAACCATGCCCATGGAACTTGTCTTTTCATGCCAAATAAGAATATATATGGTTATTGGATGGGGATCTGAACAAATTTTAAGATAATAATAAAATTCTGTTGGGGATGTAGCCCCATCCCATGGGCAGCAATCAAAATTCCCAAACCCTTGACACAATCTACATCACTAGTGCAATTAGTGAGCCCAGTTTCAGGTCTGTACTTTTAAAACATAGGAGTTTAAAGGCAAAGAAAAATGTGCCCTTAGGTCACCGGTGCAGCCACTTCCCCAAGGACTGCCATTCAAATCCATAATCTACATCAATTGTAAAATCAGTGAGCCAAGTTCTATAATAATTAATAATGAAATAATGGTTCCTGAGATTATCATGGATATTACTGGACTGGACATACATTTGCAGAACATGAAAACATTTTCCCCATGCTAGCACTAGCACAAGATAAAAAATTAACTGATATGTTTGAAATAGTACTTTAGACTAACCCAGCATAAAATTTACCTTCTCAATAATTTCTTGTATAATGCCAATGGAAAGTTGAGTGATATAATGGTAGAATTATAAATGGCCAATCCACACAGACAACCAATAAGATAAAACATCACAGGATCTTCAAATGTCTGTAATAAAAACCCAACAATTATTACCAAGTTAATACTATTTTGATTTAACTTTTTTGGTTTTGGAATTAAAATCAAAGCCAAAACAAAATGTCAAAATTTGTCAGTATTACTCATTTGACTGATTTCTTTTGGATGAAAAACTTTACATCATACGTCAATACCGGTAATTTTCTTTGATGGCATGACATTTGCATATTCATCTGCAGTGAACATAAATTAAGACGAAAGATGTTAATGCAGAATAATTACCTGGTAATTATACTCTATCAAGCTTTTGTGAAGTGCAAGTTTTTCATCTAATTATGTTAAATGAGCTTTCACCCTCTGTGGTTATTTTAAATCAAAACAATGAATCATTCTATGGTTAACAGTTAATGACTTACAGAATTTCATAGTTATTAACACACTGTTTTTCTGAACCTAAATTTCTCTAAGGAGATTTAACACTGAAAGTGTGTAATCTTTTTTTGTAGGAGTACTGATGTTTGACCTAGTTAAGAATACAGAAAACTGAAAACCTGTCTTAACCAGACTGATTCTTAAGTCCCTTTATACAAGTTTTCATTTGCATTCAACCTGCTTAAAATGAACACCTGTCTAAACTGAACATTTCTTCAAGTCAAAAAGGGGTTCGATGTAGACAGGTTTCACTGTATTTTAAAATTTTTTTCAAATATTTACACTTTCATTTATTCTGGTCCTCTTTCATATTTGATATAAAAAGTATTTAACTTAAAAATTTAGTTCAATCCTGCTAAAAAGCCCTTTCCTGGTTAATTAATTCAAGCTTCCTATATTCCTTATTACCTAGGTCTAATAGTTTATGCTACTGAGCTTGCACCAGCTCTTGCAAAAAGGCACTTCTTGAAAACAAATGGCTGATTTTATAATGTAAAATCTCTGTAGAGAATTGAACTTGTTGCAGGATTAAACACTGGGTTATTGCAAAACTTTATTATCACAGAAAAATTGTACATATTTCATTCTACAAAATAAACACAAATTTATAGGAAGGTGATAGAAAGTCTTTGTTTCCAACCCATTTAAACCCTTTCAAAAAACTGTAACATTGAGCATAGTATTAAATAAAAATGTCAGATCTGTTACCTACATTTGCATTAAACCAGTCCAGTCTTGACTCTTCATAATTTTTAAACATTCCATACTTTGGGTCCAAGATTTCTTTTAAAAGAAGCAAGAAGAATTCCTGAAATAAACAAAAATATCTTATACAAATGTAGCTATGTATATTACAAACACATGAAACAAATAATATAATTAAATCAAATACCATTGACATGGAAATAATCATGTAAGGTAATTTTTGTTAAAACATTTTGTTATAAATTTCTCTAAACACAAATATAACAAATTCATAAAGGTATTATTTGGAAAATGTATGATATTGTGAAATTAATAACAACATAGTCTTCACAGACCAAGGTTCCCTTACAGCACTTTGTCATTCTGAAAAAGTGGACTTATGTTCGAGGGGGGATAATTTATTTATGTACATTGAATATGAATGTGGAAACATATAGAAAACAAATGTTTATTTCACTATTGATCTATCAACCCTAGTTGAAATTCTTTGTAAGGAACTCAAAAGTCCATGGAAACTACTGGTATATTCAATATCAAATATTTGTATTTTAGTTGAGTTGTTCAGAAACAAAAGCTGCTTTCAATTTTGCCTTTAAATTAATTTAAAGAACTGGGAATGTGTTAACTGTTTTCTATAGTGGTTTTTGTTAAGAAATTTGATATTTGTTTAATGTTGAGTTTTGCACAAACTAGTAGGAGAGCAGGAATAAGAATCATTAAACCTACCAAGTGATCTAAAAGTTTTGACTAAGTTTAATTCAGCTGTAAATGTGCTTGCAGCATGGCTGAATGAAATTCTGGTTTAAAAATATATACATAAGGAATAAAAAGTGCTGATATTCAAAATTAAATCCCTGTAAAGAAAGTCAAATCAGATGTGCAGATGTGTTAAATTTTCTGTCATGCTGAAAGAAATGGACTTTTGTGTAAAAAGCATTTAAGATCTAAAAGTTAATTCTTGATATGCATAAGATTTCAAAGCATACAGAAAAACAGGATAGAAAACTTTGATACAGAATGTTACAATAAAAACAAACTTATAATCTTAAGCTCTGAAAAATTTAAACAATAAGTATACATTACATAATATTCGACACTAAAAGAGGCATGTTCAAAGCTGTGAACTCTTTCAAGAAAATCTAACACAACTACCATATTTGCTGAATTACTATAGACTATATTGTAGATGTTCCAGTCACAGAAGCTCATGCATGATATCAAAGGCCTGTTTCATGAAAAGAATTTAAGAAGCATCTGGCCAGATTAGTCTTCAAAAATTAATTAAACCTTATTATCCTTATTACAAGTTACCACTTTTTTAACTGATTCAGTTTCTCTCTTGAATGAAGATTTCCTACAAGGTATTTTCATTATTATATTTATCACAAGATACAAATTTTGACCCTATATTAAGCATCTTACTGGTATATAGGAGCACAAATAACATTTGACTTTATTAATTTCTTGAAATTTTAAATTTGCATGATTAGGCCACTCCAAATTAATTAATAGTTCTTCAGATTTGCTTGCTCCTTATATTATGGGTTCAAAATTACACAAAAACTTCACTTGCTCCAATTTTTTTCACTTCTTAGAAATTTTCATTGTTATTCCTAAATATAAAATTAAAATTTGCTCGCTCGCTACTAAAAAATACAAAAATAGAGGAAAAAAACTTTAAACTGTTGTGTTTGCATCAGTTTTTGAGGTTGCGCTCCAATATTTTGCCATTGTAAGAAAAATTTTAACAAAACCTATTTTTATCACTAAAAATCCAAAGAACTAGAAATTCATTTGGAATGGCCTAAGTAAGGGTGATCTCTCATGACACTGTCCCATACTGTATGAAAAATGCCTTTGCAAATGCCAAAACATGTTCAGTACTGGTCTTATTGGCATTTTGCTGATATTAGATAAGAACATGCAAATGATTCACAGAAAAGTAATCCTTCATTTATTTCCCACATAAATTAGCCTCCAATACATATTTGCTACCAAGTTTTATCAGTTCCTGTGATAAAATTAGTAGTCATGATCAGTTCCAATTGTTGTGTATGAACTTCCTGTTATTGTTGGGAGATGAAGAAACTGGAAGGTTTAATCACATTCCATGTCATCAAAAACTTAAAATTGTGTTATGAGGTCAAAATTGTAATAAAATGTGTTGTGTCTTTATTCAATTGACACTTTATCTTTTTTTCTCATGGTGCTGGTTAAAACATTTCCATGAAACATGAAAACATGTTTCAGGTCAGCACATTTATTTTCAGGTATATCCCTTATTTCAAGTTTGCTTACAACAGATTTACCTCAAATACTATTTTGTGATTCACCACCTGGCTACCACTATTGAAAAATGATTACCCAGTTAAATTTCTGGCACCATAGATAACCTTTAATTTTTCCCCTGAACTTAAAATTTAGAATCTTCATTAATGTAACGTCAACCCTTTACTTACGTAGGAGCAGCATCAGAACACCTTGCCAACAGAATTCCTAACAATGAAGTATGTTTAATAAACACTGCTATCTCTGGGTTCATATTTTCTGTACAATAAAAAAAAGTATGTTAATTCAGTATTGACTTGTATAAAGGAATGGTATATACACCATTTTCTACACAAAACCCATGCTTATTTGATAAATTCAAACATATTACTGTCTATACCAAAAATCTTTACACATATTGTAAATGTGGATATTTTTGAAGGGTGTTATTTTTAAGAAATGTAAATTTTTAGATTTTTCATGTGCACAAATTTTGACAAAATATACCAGTAATATCAACAACAAATCATAAGGTGCTATAATAAAACAGGCTTCAACAGCCCATTTTAAAGACAGATAATGGTTAGAAAGACATCTCATTTTCATTATAAAACATGTTTAATTAATACTATAGGAAAATTGGATCAAGTCCACATCACAATATTCATTTTCTCCATAAATTTTAACCATATAGTAATATTATATTAGGCCACTACAAATTAATTAATAGTTCTTCGGCTTCGCTTGCTCCCCATATAATGGGTTCAAAATTTTTAAAAAAACTTACTCGCTCTAATTTTTTTCACTTTTTAGAAATTTTTATTGTTATTCTTAAATAAAAAAATAAAAATTTGCTCTCTCGCTCCTTAAAAAATACAAAAATAAAGGAAAAATACTTGAAACTGATAATAACATTATGCTGTTATGGAAGTTATATGTAAAAATATTTCCCATGTGATTTCTGATCACTGAGTACTGTTCTTTTTTTGTAAACTTTTTAAAAATGATATGTCAGCAGAGATTATTTGTTTATTCTGTGTGCTGAAAAGTAATTATGTAGAGTTTGTACCTCTAAAAAGTATGAATTGGGACAACATCTGCTACCAATACATTAAGATTGATTGCAACACAACATATCATTTAAAACATTTTATTTAGCACATTTTTAAAACAACATGTAATTCAGGTATAGAGCACTATACTTTAGTACTATTGTTTACATACAAGGCAAAAAACATCACTTTTAAAACATGCAAAATTATCTGCAATATAATAAAGTCAAATTAGAAGTAAATGCATTCTAAATGTTGACAATCTCTAGGGCAAGTCTTTTCAGCAGGCACCGTTCTTGTTTAAAGCTGAGTGGGCTATCTTTCACTTCTGGTTGTCTGGCGATGTCATCTAAGGACTTAAGGTCAGAGTATACAGTGACTGGTTTGAGGTCCTTGTCAGTGACAATCACACCTTGGTGTCCAGTAATGGAGTTGTTTAACAGGAAGTGGTACTGGTTGGATTTCTTGTAAGTGGTGCAGGTCCAGTTTGAGGCATTTTTCAGGTTGATGAATGTACGAGCCCATTCTCTGGATGAAGTTGCGGGTCTGTTGGCCAAGTTGACATTCAGTGAGCAGACAACAACAGATGGATCTGGCAGGGCTTTCTTTGGTGTCTTGGTTCGTCTTGCCAAAATCTTTGCCTGGTTTGACCTCTTGCTGGACCTTTTCTTTGTTGATTTACTGGGTGTCTTGGAGTTCTTGGCCTGCTTATTGTCAGAACGTCTTACTGTAGATGCCATTGTCAGTACTATTGAGTTTGGTCTGGCTACTGGTTGGTGAAATATTAGTGAAATTGACAATTTGGAGACAAGTGATGGTAAACATGGTTCTGATAGCTATTTAAACATGCTCAAAACAACAGATCTTGTCTGATTGGTTAGGCTAAGACAACAAAATGTTGTCTCATATGATCAGGTGATGTATGAAGATTCTGATTGGTTTTTGTGAAAATAACAATTTTCTGTATGGTTGATTAAAATCATTCTTGAGAAATTTTGATAAATTGTTTGAAGTTTAATTTTCTTTTATTTCAATTTCTCATTTTTTATGTGTAAAAACAACAAAAGCATCATTTCTTTGAAGTGGACTAGTGTTGTTTTCAATGTTTTATTAATCAAGTAATAATTGATTAATCAAGAATTTAATTGGGTCCCTTTCTTTGTTGATCATGGTGTTTTATTAATTAAAATTGATATTTAATTAAATTTGAATTAAATCACAAATAATCAATTACATTATTAAAATATCTTTCTGTTTATACTAGTTTTCTCAAGCACAACATTTTTCTTTTGATGTTTTCCCTTTGATTTCAGAATTTGAATTTTTAGCTTAATTTGAATATCAAAAATGCTTTTGCATCATTTTAAACTTGGGGGATTATATATTTTTTATTATTTATAATGCTTGTTTTTTTTTGTTTAAGAATTGGAGAATATTCCAGAAGGTTCAATTTGTATATCTTACATCAAGTTTCCATTAATTGTAGCATTGCAAAAATTTTGAAAACATTTTAGAATGCTGTCTATTTGGTGGACACTCACTGCTTGTACACAAAACATGTGGTTGGATGTAATTTTTCCATAATTTCACTAAAAATATATAATTTATTTGAGTTTTATTGGTTTTTCATCACCATGGAAATAATAAATGAATGAAGTCCAGTTTTAATAATTCAAAACATTTTCTTGCAGTAGAATATATATCCTATGAGCTCCTGTCTATACAACAGTCTTGTGTTTGATCATGGATAATGCCCTGTTTGTCTATCAGCTGTGAATGCATTAGACTTCTGTCACTACAAACATCAACAGCTTTCCTAACAAGCAATTTTCTAATTTTAAGAGACACCTGCACCCCACACTGAAATTTCAAAAATGGCCTTGGATCTTAGCTTTTTAGTTTCATTGCCTGAACATTAAATCTTATAAAACTGGGTACTTGCAAATGATGGATTTTTCCAAAAGTTGTTATCTTTCATCATTGAAAATGGGATTAATAGCAGAAATATAGAAAAAGTAGATGTGGTATGATTGTCTGAGACAGCCATCCAAAATGTTTAAAACACAAACTTATACAGGTAGCCCTAAGGCCATTAATAACGGACAGATCTCCACACCAAATAAATCATTACATTTGAGGTTTCATTTTGTTTATTAAATGTGTATGGCAAAATGATTTGACTAATATCATCATGAATATCTTTAAAACTTTATCATAGGTTCTCTAAGAGTCATTAAAAAGCTTCATGTATGGTGGCAATTCTGTTAGAATGGCACAATTAAAAAACTGATAGGCAGGTTAGTTGAAACCATGTTCTTATCTAATTTTGGATTGATGTTGGAAAGATAACCTTTACATCTTTCCAACACTGTAACTTGTAAAATTCCCCTTTTGTTATCTTTAAATTTGGCTGATCCATTTTCTTTCCCTTATGAACTGTATGTTTGTTTTTACAACATATTCAAAAATTCTGATGATTCTTCCTATTTTTGCCCTTAGTGTGTATTATGAAGGTTGATCCAGAAAAGTGGTTTTCACACAGTTTAATTTGGCTTCTGAACATTTGTTATAACATGTGGATCTTATCTTTCCAACATATATTCTATAATCTTTCACTTACATTTAATGGTATGTTAGCAACATTTATTTATCCAAATAAAGGTTAGCAACTATACAAATAGAGATAAGCAATTAAACAAACCATCGGGTTGCCTTTCAGGTGTTGATAACAATGACAGTACAATCTCCATAGCAAATGCTCTGTTATTAATCTGAAAGAAAAATGATATGGTGAATATAATGTAAAGTTTGTTGGAAATGAACTCCAAATTATTAGTTTTCCTGTACTGGTGAATGAACTAGAGTCAAATCTAGAGATAAAATCTACCCATGCTTGAATATGTATGCTCTTATATTTTACAGTTATGGCGTATTTATTCTTAAGTTACCTACAGTAATTACTCTAAATTTTTTTACACTAAAAAACATCAATTTTTCTTGAATTTTGCAAAAGTGTCGAAAAATTAAAATTTTGAAAAAGTTTCGTCAGGTTGCAGACCAAATGACTATGATTGGTAAGTATTTCACGTGCAAGCTTTAAGTTCAAGTCAATAAGCCGAGTTTGCAAGTCTGAGGTTAGTTTATCTGCTTCCATATTGTGAAAG
>JARWCS010353278.1:0-10972 GCA_034783895.1 Geukensia demissa
CATCATTAATATGCTCTCGTCCTGAATATGCATGAAATATTTGCCACTGGACGTTAAGCACCATACAATCAATCAATATCATATTACAAAATGCAAAAATCCAAGAATAAACTGATGTAATTATTCAGAATTATGCTATTTATTTTTTTTAATAGAGATACATATATATACATGTAGCTATAGGTTTACAATTAAAAATAAGAAAAAGTTTTTTATAAATTAGCCCTAATGATTTGAGGAATCAAAACTGGTTATAAGTACAATGTGATAATCAGGAGATGGTGTCTGATTAATCGATTATCATTTCATACAGATTCCCAGCACTCAAATGACCTAACTTGATACAGGCACATTATCTTGTGTTGAACTATAGCTAGTTAATGGTTCAGTTTCTGGATAAGAACAGTTGTGGTCATCTTGGTAATCCTTGGAAATTTGGAAAGTTCTACATTTATCCCTTAACATGAAAATGGGTTGTTCAGAAGACTCAGAGTTATATTGATTTTATAAATGGGTAAGTCATGATATGTCTTTAATGATCCTATTTTATCTACAAAAATTTTCATTATTGTAGAAACCACAGAAGAAAAATTTGATACAGAAAATTCAAAAACCAATCACAATTTTTTGTGATCCTCCGAAAAAAAACTTAGATGATAAAGCGAGTCAAACTGAAAAATCTCAAAATGGTAGCAACTCTGAGGCATATAATATGTTGGTATCAGGTAAGTATGCTTTGTATATACATCAGCCAAAATATTATTTATAGTTAGGGCAATTAAACTGGTGTAGTAAGTCTCTCATGCCTGCCTTCACCTTGAAAATATGCTTCTCCTGTTTTTTATTTTTTATTTTTGACCAGCCACAAAAATTATCAGGTTCTCAGACAATGAATTTCAGAAATTTGGAATGGTAGGCAGGTAGGGTGTTTGCGTTTAATTTCATCATGGTAGGATTTGTATTTTTATTCCCCCGCATTAAGGCGATGGATCATTAAGTTTTACCCTAAGATTTTCCAGCTTGTGTATGTTGGATTGATTGGATATTTGGTCTGATATCAGTTTTATTGTACCATGTCTAACATTTTCAGGTGTGTCATATGTCTACTTTCTGATTACCATGACAGGGGCATCCGTGTCCCATGGACACATATATATTCTCTATGTTTGTTTTTATTCTCAAGGATATCAAATAAGGTTTAATTCTACTCTGATACTACCTTGATATGAAATAAAGACATGGAAATCGGGGATCACTGAGAACTCTTAAGCAATAAAAAATATGGCTTAAAGAACAGTCTCTGGATTTCTGAGGACATAATATTAGCCACTTAGCCAAATTATCATGCCTTAATGACCCTTTTCCTTTGATCAAATATCTTACAAAATTCTTTAAAGCCAATAACAGCCTATGCCATATGTGATAGATGGGGGTACACCAGATTCAGGGCATTTTAAACAGTATTCTGGATGATGAGGCATTGTCCATTTTAAAGTCTGGAAACATTGGCAGATAAGCAAGAATTTTTTTCAATAGATGAGCAAATCATATGCCTGATTTGGAGAGATTTTAGAGTAGTATTCTGGACTCCAACAGAGGTAGTTAATCCCGTGAATGTCAATAAGGCATTTTACACAAGTCTTGCAGTTTTCAATAATGGCTTTAGCTAACTATTACATAGGATCTAACTACACCAACTTTTCTACAGATTTAATTGCTGTATGTAAAAACACCTGACATGCTAAAAAAAAATTTGAAAGCACCAAGCAGGATGGACTTTTTATACCATTTTCTTTTGGGAACTGGAGCAAAAATAGCATTGCATCAGGCTTAAGACTGGAGAAGTTTCTACCCTGTACACTGGCAAATGCTTATATGCAAATCTGAAAACAAGTTAAATATGTTAATAGATTCATGGCTTTAATCAATTTAAATTGTTAATGTACATGTGCAACAGATCAGTTGTCTCTACTTGTATCTACTAAAGATACATCCAATGGATTTATTGGACTCTATTTGGTACCAAAGTTTATTGCATACCAAGATAAAGGATTGAAGTTAAAATTTATTGCCATTATTGTATTACAGATGAAATCCCTGAGTCATATTGGAAAGATTTAGCAGAAGAACGGAGAAAAGCATTAGATGAATCTTTACATGAGAATGAACAGGTATTGGCAAATCGTGTACTAGTTAAAAGATAAACCTTTTCTTCAGATTTCTGATTTGTTAGATAAGTGGCAAAATTAAAACCAATTGTATTGTAGCAAGTCAGTCTCAGCATTGGGAAGTTTACCATTTCAAACATTTATATTGCAAAGTTTATTTAGTTGTATTCTACTAAACTTGTTTCAGTTCTGAATATGCATGAAATATTTGCAATGAAATACTTGATTTTGATAAAACAATAATAATAGGTAAAATAAATTTCTGGCCAACATCTGAGTTTTTGGCCAAAAAGATGGAAGATTTTAAATTTTGAAAAAATTATATAACAAAGCCTAATCCATCCAACAGTTTGAATCAAGAAATGATGTTTAAAACACCATAAACATTTAAAAGCCAAATCCTGGTAAGGAAAGATAAATGGTCATTATGGTAAGTAAGCTAATCCTGAGATTATAAAAACATGATAAAGTTTGAGACCATGTTGAACTGGTGTACAATGACAAAATGATTTTCAAAAGTAGTTACAGGACCAAACCTAAGGAATGATTATTGATACCATGTTATTGAAACATATACTTGACTAGTGGTAATTTTTTTTCAGCTTCACAAAGAGGTATCAGACCTTAAAGAAGAAAATGAAAAGCTGGCAAAGGTTGCAAGTCAGGCTGAGTACTTTGCTAATGTATTAAAGGTAAGAATGAATCAGCTATCACTTTAAACTTGAAAGCTAGACATGGCTATTTCCGTGTTCTCTTTTTGTTATTTTCTATTATTATTGCAAATACTTGTCTTCTATTAACAAGATTAAAAACACAAACCTTAAAAAGCAATGTAAAACAACAAAAAGCAGAAGCAAACACATGAATTCATGCATCATAAGTATGTTTTCTATTGTCTCCAGGACTAGACCCTAACAATTGACCTAGTGCAAGTCACAGTTGGCAGATAGTTGAAGCACCCTCGCTTAGGGTTGCCAGGCTATAAACACAAAGCTTTGCCATGGAACATAGTGTCTGACTTATATAGAGAATGCCACACTCCCTGCAGATAAAATTATTAGTTTTGGAGATATCATAAAAGAGGAGGTTTATGGTCGCTACGCGAGGCTAAATTTTATATGTCTTTTCATATCTCACATTTTCCGGTTGCAGTTAAAAGCTTTCGCCCTGTTGTATCCCTTCTGAACCCCTTCTCAATATTTTTGAAATGGATATTATGTAACCAATAATCAACAATCAAACTGCTGTGTAAAATCACAAATTAGCCAAAGCTGGTTAAAAAAAACTTGTTGTACCATCCCTTAATTTTGCAAATAATATTTATCAAAATGCACCAATATTCCGTGATACTTTGAGATATTTATAGAAAGATGTATATTTTACAAGGTATAATATGATAAGTTATCTCTCATTAGTATGATTAACTGATATACAACAATCTTTTTATGTATAGAAACATGCAAAAACATGTTTTAAGTAATCTAATTATTATAGGAGGTTCTAGGAGCTGAAGATGAGGAATCTAACAAGGATATATTGAACAGTACTGATAATGATGAAAATTGTGACAGTTTAGAAAAAGTTTCATCAAAAATTGAAGACAATGAAAAATTGGAGACTGATGAGTTACTATTGGACAGCTGTGAAGAAAAAAATGATTTCACTTCAGATAAAGAGTCATCAGTAGAAAAAAATAGGGAAAACCAGGATTCAAGCATTCCAGTCAAAAAGGGTAATACAACATTTGAATCTGTAGTTAATTATAAAAATTTCTATCATGCCTTTGACGGAACAGAGTCTCTCATGTTTTGGCTATTATTTCTTAAAGCAATAACAAAATCTTAAAAGGACATTTAGAATGAGTTTTAACTAACTTACCCGCAGTAGAATTTGGTGTTCAAATTATCATAGTTGTCATTGGTTGTCCTGTGCTCTGTGAAAATTGATGATTTTTGTGAAAAATCAGTTCTGATGACGTCCAAATTCTTGCATTTCTGGTACACCCAAGCTTATTTTATTCTGACATTACGCATAAATATATGTCAATAGATATTAAATCTATTAACATATTTAAAATTTTATAAAATCCTTTGAGCAAAAATTGTTATAATGGAAAATGACAAAATTTCCCAATTTTCCATACGAGTAGAGAAAAATTAAGAATATGTATAAAAATTTTGAAATATAAAAAAGTTACCGTAAGTTTTTCTCTGTTGTGTTTTAAAAGAATTATGAAGATTCCTCCAAGAGACATTTCTAAATTTAATAAAAAGTGAGAGACTGAGCTCAGTGAAACATACTAATAATGATTGATTTTTATCATTTCAAAATGGTATTATAAAAGGTACTTAGTAAAGTTCACAAAATTCCAGCTGTTATTGTTAAAAACCTTTATTGTAGAGCTGTATTTAATTTTCATATTTAATACTGAGGAGTGTATACATTGCATAAGAAGTAGAAAATAATCATAACAATACGACATAGCCATATGGCTCATTTCATTTATCTTTATTTTTGTGTGTTTATTTGCAAAAAATCAAACCCATGCATATTTTACCCACAACAGTTATTTTTGCTCATCTGGCCTAAAAGACCATGTGAGCTTTTCTCATCACTTGGCGTCCCTCAGCCATCAACAATTCATAGGATCAGCCAACCAATATGGCTGCTGTTATTAAAAATAGACAAAAATGGGTGTATAATAAAAAAATCTTCTCCTCCAAAACTGTCAAGCCAATTTATGCAAAACTTTGTTGAAATAGTCCTTAGGTGATCTTCTTTCAGAATTTTATCTGATGACCCCATCTGCCAACCAAGATGGCAGCCTCAACTGAACTAAGTTGAACATAGGACCTATGGGAAATCCATTAAAAAATTTTCTCGTCTTGAACTACTCGTTTAATTGGAACCAAACTTTGGTGGAGCCATCACTAGATGAGTCCATTTCAGAATTGTATTCGATGACCCCACCCTCCGACCAAGATGGCTGCCATAGCCGAAGTTAGTTTAACATTTGACCCTATGGGAATTCATTGAAAAATCTTCTTGTCTGGAACTACTTGCTTAATTGGTACCAAACTTTGGTGGAATTTTCCTTAGGTGGGTCCCTTTCAGAATTACATCCGATGACCCCACCTGCCAACCAAGATGGCTGCCTCAGCCAAACTTAGTTTAACATGAAACGCTATTGGAAATTCATTAAAAAATCTGCTTGTCTGGAAATAGTGTAATCACTCTAACTTTCGACGCTCTAATTTTTTGACACTTCAGATTTCTGAGATTTTTAAATTTTTTCGACACTCCAGTAAAATTGCTAAAAATATTTTCAAGGGGTCACATAAATACCCAAGCCAATGTTAAAATGAAGTTGTAAAACCCAGCTTGGGGCTGACATGTAAATTATCACTGTTTTATGGCTTAATAATCACCTTAATCCGATAATTAGTCCTTAGAAGTACCACAGGTAAAAATCACACCTGTGATCACCGTCAGCTGATCGCCAGAGTGACAATTAAGTTCTTGCAAAGACCCTTTTCGTA
This sequence comes from Geukensia demissa, assembly GCA_034783895.1. Classification (NCBI taxonomy): domain Eukaryota; kingdom Metazoa; phylum Mollusca; class Bivalvia; order Mytilida; family Mytilidae; genus Geukensia; species Geukensia demissa. Next base: position 5,708 of record JARWCS010353278.1, read on the forward strand.
ATGAAATTAAGAGTACCATTATTAGAGAAAAAAAATGAAATGCAGATGAAAAGAACGATATTTTTCTAAAGAAAACGTGTGTTTACAGAATCTCTCGCCATATTGAAATGTCAACAATACGTACGATAACCTGTCAACGTTGTTACCTTTCAAACCTTGTTAAATGTAATTTATTTCAAACCCAGATTACATCAGTTGCAAAATTTTAATAAAGAAATGAAATTTCCATCCACTTTGCTGTAACAATGACCAGGAGTAATTAATGAATTTCCGGATTTCAATCAATCTTATTCCGAACAATTTTATTTCACATCAACTGCTAACTTCAGGTAACAAAAACAGTGAGTGAAAACAAAATAATTTCATTAAAAACATTGAATCAAAGTACGGAAACTGTTTTCTTTCACAATATGGAAGCAGCTAAACTAACCTCAGCCTTGCAAACTCGGCTAATTGACTGGAACTTAAATCTTGCACACAAATACTTACCGATCGTAGTCATTTGGTCTGAAACCAGACAAAACTTTTTCAAAATTCTAATTTTTCGACACTTTTGCAAAATCCAAGAAAAATTGGTGTTTTTCAGTGTCGAAAAATTAGAGTAATTACGGTAGTTTCAGATAGGATTCTAGAAGAAAGTTGTTGGAATGTTCCTCCAAAATTATGTTCTGCATCCCTGCCAAAAAATCATTAGAATCTTTTATGAGAAACTAAGTTGGGGCACTTGTCCTCTGTACAATACCAGCCATGAGAATTGCCAGTCTGGACAAAAATTATTAACGAATTTATTCCACTTAACAAGATTAATTCCACTTTATAAAAATTAATTCAACTTGAGTAGAATTAATTGTAACTTAAGTTGAATTCTTGTAACAAAACACATTTTTATGAAAAAAATGATTTTAATGCAACATAATTGAAAATATACAATTAAGAGTGAAAATGCTTGTTAAGCAATATTAACTTGAGCTAATCAATTATTAACCATTAAGCACAGGAGTTTTGATTAGTGTTAACAGTGCAGGAAAAACAAAAATTAATTAAATTCATTTTATGTAGAGTTAATTCGAATTAAGTAACTTAAATTGAATATAATTTGATAAAAATTTATCTTTTTTTGTGGTTCTGGCATGCCATAGATTTCGATAGGATTTTTTTCATTGGAATCCTGACAGAGAAAGCTTTTGACTGATGCCATTGGATTTTTGCTTTCTCCTACCATTTTTAAGATAATTGGGGCCAAAGGGACCAAAAAAAAATGCTTTTATTAAAAAAATGTTTATATGTTGATGGAGTTTTTGCAAATGATTCCTTGTGAAACATGCAAAAAGGTTACTTCAGGATTTTTTGTATATCTTGCTGTTTTCGAGATATAAGAGGCCAAATGGGGTCAAAAGTGTTACATTGTGCCATGAGGGAAATTTTTATTTTTCATACGATTTCAATGGGATTTCTTTTGTTGGATACCTCTTTTAAGATCTTTATTTTTATCTTTCAGGTGATATTCACTGTACTAGAAATTGACCCAAAACACTTGTGTCAGGTGTATTCGGAGGACCCAGTTGATTCTAGAGCCAAGATATATTACTCAAAACCAAAGGATTTCTTGAAAAAAGAAGACAGAGATGTATTGTTAAAAGCCATCATAAGACTTAATAATGTCTAACAACTGGAATATAAAAAAAGTTTAAATCTCTCAAACATTGTCAAATTGTTTTTGAAAATATCATGTTTCCAAAGCTCTAATCATTCAGGTATTTCTGGTTAATTTTAGATCCAGTGATTTTATTCAGTTTCTCACAGTATGTTATAGGTATGATATCACTCCACCTTTTTAAAGAAACAAAAAGTATTTTCTCCAGAGAATTATTTTCATGATTGTTAAAATCAATTACAAAAATGAACCTTTCAAAATAACTTTTACTTTTGCAATTGACCTTTATTAGCTTTTTAATAAGGTATAGAAAATGGAACTATTTAATGCCTGTTTACCGCTTTTCAATCTGAGGAAGCTTAATTTTCAAAAAACTCGATTTAATGGACCAATCCTTTATAACTCTTTTGTCATTTTCTAGTTTTAAGGGGGACAAAATTTTGAAACTCTTATTATTCATCCTATTTTACTGGGATTTTGCAAAAGATTCCCTGTAAAAAAGACAATAAAAGTCAGATTAAGCATTTTCAGCTCACCTGGACAGAGGCAATGAGAGCTTTTGTCATCACTTGGTGTCTGTCTGGTAGTCGTTAACTTTTCTCTTTTTAACTCCTCTGAAAGCGCTTAGCCAGATTAAACCAAACATGACAGGAAGATTTATATAACTTAAAGGTCCCTTACAAATATTGCTCATTTTGAGCCAAACATGGCTGCCATGGGCAGTACTTGTTTCTGTTTGGCTGATTGAAAGAAAACTGTTCTTGTCTGAAACCACTGGGCCAAATGGAACCAAATGTGCCTCTATATTAGGTCTTTTACTTTGCTCATTTCTACCTGATCTGACTTCAAACATGGCTGTCATTGGTAATTCTTGTTTCTGATTGTCTAGTTTAAAGGAAAATCTAGTTTTGCAATCATGTACTATTTTTCTATAGCAACGGGCACTGAACACGAAAATTGAGTGATATATTGAATTCGTATTATGTTTGTTCTGTTGTGTAGTTTTTCTTAAAGTTCAGAAATTCATTGATAAATTGCAACTGTTTAACATTACAGTACAATGAATATCACAAATATGCTAGCAATAAGAGAGAATTCTGAAAAAGAAATTGTTATAAACTTTTAAATAGTAAATACAACTATCATTTAAAAAAGAAATTACAATATCAATTATTTGGAAAAATAAGTTTGTTGAGTTATTGTTCTTTGACCAGTGATTTATGGTAAATGTATTACAAATAACAAAACAGCAAACGAAATTTGCCACGACTATAGTCAAAATATATCAAAAGTTCAGCTATGAAGTATGTCATGTTATATGTGGTTGGAATTCTAATTTTTTTTGCCGCAACTTTTTGTGGAATTAAAATTTTAGTTTTCCTCAGCACAAAAAATTCCCATTATCTGGTCATGTTAAATTTTTGACATTGAAACCATTGGTTAACTGCACCAACAAAATGAAGCAAATTTACTAAGTCGAAAAAATTAACATTACACCCTATGTGCTTGTGGTGAAATTTTTTATTTTAAGTTGAAATGAATTTTTAGCTACAGCTTCAGCTTGGAATTCCAACGATATATAATATGATATATTTCACTGTAAAACGTTTGATACAGGTTCTTTTTTGTTGTGGCAAAATTCACTTGGTATACTATAATATCAATTTGATGCACTGTATGACCATTTTGTTGATGACAACCTGTCAACAGTGCTCAAAGTCAAAATGTTGCAAATCCGGTTAAAATACAATGAAAATTAATAAGTATAACCATCAGGATCAAACTATCTAAATAAATAGGAGTCCAAACTAAGCTAAGAGTAACCTGGTCATCAGAAGGAAGAGCTTTAAAAGTTTATGGTACATTTTTGATCAATTTTGAACAGAAAAATTAAAGCATTTTTGTAATGAGTCATGACAGGATAATTGTTTAACCTGTTAGTGACTATTGCAAAAAACTATATATTTAAGTACAAGTTAAATGAAAAACTGCCACATTTAACAGAACTTCATAATAGAATTAAAACATACATGTCAGTGGAAATTTATTTGAGTTTTGAAAATAAAACTTGGGTAAAAGTACAGAATTTTTTGGCCCCAGTTGATCAATTTATATAATTTTGTATATGTTGGATTTGTTTAAATTTTCTTTTCTTTTTATCATAATTAACTTAGTTTGTTACTTCAATCAAGAGCAGCAAGCCTTTAGTTATGGAAGAAAAGTTTATACAATTTTCTTTCTAATTGAATAAAAGAGATCGAGCAAGATGAATGGGAGTGGTGAGATTGAATTTCATTAAAATTTCATATTTCATTTCTTTTTGTTTAATTGTTATATAAATATATTATAAAGAAAATTATAGTCAATATTTTGTACTGTTTGAAAAAAAAAACACCCTAATGCGCCATGGTCAGGTGGTGCTGGAGGGGATTATGTAAAATCCTGACTATTGAAAAACAAATAAAAAATATAAAAAAATTACAGGATAATAATTCTGGCAACTTGGTTGCCAATGTCCTCAGGGACTTAAGTCCACAAGCAGTGACATACACCCAGTGGTGGGAATACATGTTTCACAAAATACTAATATAAATTTGATGCATTGACCATTGTGTTTATTAGTAAATAACTAACATTCATATCTTAATTACTTTTGATAAATAAAAAATAACAGATGTGGCATGATTGTCCATGAGGTAGACATCCACCAAATGACAGTTGTATTCAAAATTCCCATTATGGCTTTTAATAATGAACCAGAGTCCATACCATACAATAACGGAAGCTGTAAAAGGCCACAAATACAAAATGTTAAACTATTCATAAAACACGACAATCAACCTAATCTATTGAATAAATGGTGAACAAATTACAATAAACAACACACACTGGACTCAGTTCCTGGCTTGGGACAGCCACATTAATTGGCAGGTTAAACCTGTTAGTGAGCGCTCAATCCTCCCCCTAAACTTGGACAGTGATTTGACAAAACAGCAATGATAACACATCAGAAAAATCGGTTCAAATGAATTTAACACTTGAGATAAATACTTATAACCAACAACAACTAATACATGATACAACAGAAGGATCAACCTCGAAAGAGTACTTGCAGTTGCTGTCTGCTAGTGTTTAGATAAATCTGTTTTTTTTCGGATTTGTTTTACATTTGCTAGAAATAAAAAAAAACAATTTTTATGCCCCCGTCCATTCGTTTGTCCGTTCGTTCGTCCGTCCGGATGATGGCTTGTCCAGCTATCTCCTCAAACGGTTTTTGTACTACATCTGAAAAGTTTTGAAGGATGTTTCTATCTATGATGAAGGTGTGCAGGTCCAAAGGATTTTGATATTCGTAAAATATTACCAAAATTGGTGAAAATTACACTTTCTCAATTTTACAGTACTCAGAAATATATGGATCATGGCTTGTCCGCTATCTCCTCAAACAGTTTTTGTACTACATCTGAAAATTTTTGCAGGATGAAGGTGTGCAGGGCCAAAGGATTTTATTTTCGTGAAATATTACAGAAATTGGTGATAGTTACAGTTAGTCATTTTACTCATAAATATGTGGATCATGGTTTGTCCGGCTATCTCCTCGAACAGTTTTT
>JARWCS010353288.1:0-10971 GCA_034783895.1 Geukensia demissa
CTAGCTTACGAAAGCAACAGTTCGCAGGAAGACGTGCCACTTTACCCATACACATTATTCTGACTCTGAGCCGACCAGTCTTTGCTCTTACTCCTAATTCCTGCGTGCTTAGCGGAGAAGCAGCAAATTCCAATTTTAATGTATTTGGTTTGGCCCGGCCGGGGATCGAAACTATGACCTTCCGCACTCAAGGCGAGCAGGCTAACCATTATACCACCGAGGCGGTCCACAATATATTATTATTAACATACTTATTGCTAAAAATTAGCTTACTACTTAATCAGTCTTTGAAAAAAAAATGATTTTTTAAAGACAAGGAATATAAAATTGTCGGGAATAACAATAATTTAAGTCCTACGTGAAGACGAATTATGATTGAAAAGTAAATTGTACCATTCAACATATCATCTCTATTTCACCAGTGATTCAAATGATTTGAAACGGACTTTAGAACAAATCTGTAGCTCTGCATTGTCTTCTAAAAACTTTGAAATGTGTTTGTATATGTTGTAAGACATAATTTTTACTAGTTATGCTAAAATTTAAACACTTTTCAACTTATTTGTAGGTGGCTGTCCAAACATATCAAATCAGTGCCATTGGTCTGATGGTGTTACAAATCCTATGAAAGAAGAACTATATGGTGTAGTTTTAAAAGATATCGCACTTTATATATTTCAATAAAAATCAAATACATGTATATGGGTAAAATTTAAGTGTCGCCAAATGACATTCAACTAGTGTCAAATCGAAATACTTACCTGCGATCCTCCTAGCATAAACGAAAAGAGAGCATGTGTATGTTTAATGAAAGACCGATATATTTTAATGGTTATTGTATAAAATATTCATAAGATAAAAACTCAGAAACAATCAAACTGGCAGTAACAGGTGCCAGCAGTATGCAGTGGGGTTAAAAGTTCAGTTTTATGTGTAGTAAATAGTACTTACTCTAAAGTCTATAACCTTGTTATATTTGTGATTTAACTGTGGAATACAAACGTGGGTACCATACGGAATGTGAAGGTATTTATCCATAGCAACGCTAACCCAAGACGCAGATCCATCCAGAAAGTCCTTTAAACATTAAAACAAATATTAGTATATCAGACTGTAAAGTTTTTCATGAGATACATATTCAGAATTTATTTATTTATATAAATAAAATACTTTACGACAAGAGACGGACTGCTTTTTCACCTTTATAAACTTTCCGTTTATGTATAGCAACATACCAGCTCCACCTGCATATGGATTATATTTTTGTAGTTCATACGCTTACTGGTAACGCGTTGCAGCTGACAAATAGCAACTTAAACAATGATTTTACCTAAAAGATTAATGTCATCACTATGGAAAGTTCCGGTTGCCATCATGATCTGGTTGACGGAGATTTTATGCAAATTTAATTGTGTGCGGTATTCCAATGGGAACCCACTGTGCTCCATTTGAAGCTTACTTATTACTAACTTCATAAAGGGGTTCTGCAGCGTTCGTTATAATTATGGAGTTCTTTTACTGAATAGTTCTTTATTTGGTAAGAATATTGACCGCATGTATCCCATTGACCTTGAAATCAAGGATACTACAGAGACATGAACTCTGCTTTATTCCTATATATATATATATATACACACATATAAATTGACAGAAAGGTCGGGTTAAGAACAAAACTTTACGACAATCGAGTGACTGCTTCTTTACCTTTGTAAACTTTCCGTATATGTTTAGCAGCATACCAGTCGCAGCTGCATATGGATTATATATTTTTAGTTCATACGCTTCTCAAGTCCTTGTGCTGTTTTACAGATAATGCGTTGCTGCTGAAAAACTACTTAAACAAGGATTTCGCAAATAAGATGATTTGGTTGACCGGTACGATTGATTGATTGACAGATGCTTAAAGTGAAGCGGCAAATATTTTATGCATATTCAGGACGAGAACAAGTAATTAAACAAAAAAAATTATAAATGAGGTGGACTCGGAGCCAGGGCCGGAATTTTCTGCCACAGGAAACCCAATTAGGAAGGCTTCGGTAGGAGCGGTAACTTTAGCCTACGCAACTGACCAACAATTATAATTCATTATGAGTTGTTGCAAAGGGGTCTTTAACGTGCTGAAACGTGGCATTGTCCCAACATGGGACCGACTATTTAACGAACCTCCGAATCACGTTAGTCAAGAATTAACACATCCTGACTAACAAGCGGACGCCGCTTCGGGGGGAGTTCTACCCCTGGCGAAGAACCATTTAGCCTATTTATTTTCCCTGGATAATCTCGGGGTGATTAGTATTTATACATCTCGCACAAGCCTTTATCAGGGGAATTACCTACAGGTGGAGAAACTATACTGTCTATTTCTATACCCCGGTCGCTGTCCGGGGGTTAACCGGTATGAAATATCCATTTCACAAATGACAATGAATATTATTCCATTGTCGTGACTACGTACCTGTTCCTATACCGGTTGTGACTAACATCGGTTTTGATAAAAACACCGGATTGGCTACTAAATAAAACGACGCAGGTTGCTTTACATTCCAGATCACCTGAACGGTTCCTTTTTGTAGAGTTCGTGTTACTCCAGCTTTAGTTTCAATGCATTGTACTTTTTTGTCTTTTGTTTCATGTTGTTGACCACGATATTTTATGTCTTCTGAGTCTAGTGTAGAATAGCCATGTGAGAGAACAAAAACGCAAAGTCCAAAGAGACGAGACAAATTTGAAACAAACTAAAAGATAAAACGAAAACAAAAAGAACAAAGGCTTGGAATCCACGAATTAACGATTACTGTCTTCCCCTTTGATATCTTAGAATCTTTTTTATAAACGATGAAAGAAAAATGTAAAGTTTAAAATAAAAATGAATATATTATTCATAAAAATCATCCAAACGATTGAACATATCAATTCTTTGGGAAACGTGTCAACAGCGACAAAATTCGGTACAGTTATACGGTCAAAGAGTTTTTGGAAGCCGTTTATATAGGCCGTTAGGTTTCTACGCCTGCAGATAGAACCCCTAGAAGTGGGATGTCTGTTGGTTCAAGTGGGATGTATAACTAAAATCTTGTCCCGTAGAAAAGAATAGGCCTTAACTATATCTGTCTTGAGGCAAAAGTAGGACGTTTAGATTTTTATCTGAAATAAACGTTATCGTAAAAAAGGCAAGTGATAGGGCAAATGTGAAAACGGGAATAGAGAAACAAAGAGAGAGAATTTTGAAAACTTCAAAATCAGATAATAAGGATTAGATGAACAATACATTCCTTAAAAAATTGGCAGCAATTCGTTAATTTGATCTACTTTAATACCGTTTATAAGTCTTATGCAGCAACAGAAAGAAAGGACATAATAAGGCAATATACCTGAAGTGTATGTAATTTATGGCCACGTACGTCGACAAATCCACCTTCAATTGGGTCATCAGCTGGATAGTATCCGGTTCCGGTCGCACTATACCTATGCTGACCAGTGCAATCCAAAGTTTCTTCAAAACATATTTTATGCAAAATATTACTTTCGCAACTCATAAGCACTTAGGGAATATATTTATTCAGTTATTACTGTTTAATCTCCTAAAATATTTCTTGTAAAATTCTAGTAGAGGACATTTTAATTTCAAATAAAGTATGGTTTCACTTAGCTTATCGGCTTCAGACCAGAAAATTACAGTAGATTTTATCATAAAGATGGATTTTGCTGTAGTGGATATTTAGATTATGCTTAAGGATGACGGCATTTTCTACAACATACCTAAAGGCACCAGTGCAATACAAAGTTTCAACAAAATTCATATTGCAAATATTCTCTTTGGTGCATTTATATATGAGTTAAATGAGGCGATAAATTTATTTTTAAAGTAAGTGGACCATTAAAAACCCCAAGAAAGCTGTCTAAATTTTAATAACTTTAAATATATATTACAGTTAAAAAAGTTCTTTTTTTATAATTCTGGTTGCCAAAAGACCAAAAATGCTGAATAAACTATATAAAACAATATTTAAAATAAAAGAAATGGGGAATGAGTTTTACCCAATTTCTATCGGTCAATTTACCTGGTTTGTTATAATGAATTCTTCAGAAATTCTAATTTTCAAGAACTGGGCTTAATTTCTACTTTTATTAGAGTCTGGATCTTTGATCATTGTTGAAGGCCCGAGAGTAATCAAATGTATTACACCATTTGTAATTTTGACTTAAACGATTATCTGTCTCATTAACAAATATGCTTCCTTCTGTTTATTCTAATTTACCTGACGCAACCAAAGCAAGGCACGTTACGGCTAATATCAAAATGTTCAGCATCTGTAATTAAAGAAAATAGTTTTTGTAAAAAAATTGGCAACAGTTTCGATGAAATTCTTCAGAACTTAAATACATGTATTTATATTTTATAATTGAAAATAAATTTAATTTTTTTATTTATATTTTATAAACGAAAAACGTAGAAACTATAGCGGAAATTAAATTCCGCTATACCCATAAGTATAAATACTTCGTGAGAGTACATGTTTGTCAACTGGTTATCGCGCAATATGTTTTATTACTGTCAGTCGTAATTGTTTTTGTAGGATAAAGTCATGGGTTTTGATGAGTAAATATAATAAAAATGTTGTATGACTTTTGACCTATAGAAAGAATTCGAATATACCAATGGAACAGACATAAAATAAATCGTTAAATAAGAAGACAGACAATACCGTGACAAACAAAAAGAAACGAAAGACAAATATAGCACGTTCAATTCTACACTGAAAACTAAAGCTAGAGTAACACGAACCCTACAAAAAATAGGGTAAGTTCTGGTGTTTTAGAAGGCTAAGCAGGTAAGCAACTCCTGCTACAATAGTGGTATCCGTCGTGTAAGTCAGTAGACAAAGCCGGTGTTTAACCCAATCGATTTAGGTTTGTTTCTTTCTTTGAATTAATCAACACAGAATGATGCAAAATACAAAAAGATTATTTAGCTTCATACCTAGATTTATTCCTCGAAGTTGACCAATGGGGTAAACTTGTTTCTAAGATTTACGACAAACGGGATGACTTTCCTATTGTAAACTTCCCATATTTATGTGACAATATTCCTGCTTTCCCTGCCTACGGGGTTTATGTTGAATCGATACTCTCGTGCCTGTTCAATCTCTTTAAAGATTTTTATTTCAATGAATGCACTATAGTTTTGGTCATTGTGTTTTATACCAACTAATTAAGAAAGGTGACCCCTGATTTTTATTTTATTTTCTGAAATCTCCCCCATATTTATCAATAATAATTATATTTTCATTAATAATTATTTATCACAAAATATGTGAATTAAGCTAATTTTGTACTAACAAAACTCGAAAACAAAGTCAATATATTTGTCTTCATTTTTTGAAATGGCTTAGTACAGACTACATTTCGGTTAAGCATGAAAAATGATTTCTGTGGAGAGTTTGATTAATTAACTTCCTGAAAAATTCTTGTAGAACCATTGGGAAAATTAAAAAAAAACACACACACAAGAATAAAAGTTGTGTGTGTCTAGCGTGATGTGTAAGATTTTCAGCAAATAGTGCAACGAGGAACCACATATTGTGTTTACCGCTTTAACAATATAAACATGTAAAAAATGAACATTAATGCGCTTCAAAATGTAGTAGGACCTTTATTCTCTTTCTAGCTTAGTGTTTTTAATTTCCCTTAGAAGTGAAAAATCTTCATGTACATGATTTATGAAAAAAAAATATTTATTTTGACGTTTTTGGTGTTTAAAGGTCATAGTCGGTTTTTACAAAAAAATACTTAGTTTACTTTTGTTCGCAGCTGTTTAAATAAGACGGAAATCTTACCTTTGAAGGAAAAGTGTCGCGTGCGATGAAATGTCTGAATGGATAAGAAACTAATGTACTTAAATGACGTGTAATCAAAGATAAGATCTACGCTAGTTCGCTTCAAACTGGATTTGTATGACATATCTGTTGGACAGGTTCAGTCAGGGGCTCATTGAAGGACAGAAGAAGTTTTAATATTGTGTATACAGTTAATTTAATAGTTTTGTAGTATTATAAATATAAATATTTTTATAGCTGAAGTATAAAAACAATATTAGATCAATGTCTGAAAAATATCAACTTTTTTGTATTCGGCACGAAACTGTTGAAGGGCTCGGTAAACTCCGCCCTTCTTAGTTTCTTAGTCTCATACAAAAAAGTTGATATTTTTCAAACATTGACCTAATATTGTATATTATATATTAACAAGGAACAAAAAGCAAGTCGTTTATGTACTTTATGATATAGAAGTAATAAATTTCTATTCTTTTTTATTCTTATTCTACTGGACCTTGCACTGCTTGATACAGGACCACCAAATATCATTTTGCTTGATTTGTGAGAATGCTGAACAAAGACGTGATAGTGAACCATTCCAACAAATTTACATCTGAACATTTTAAACTTGTTCTGCAGTTTAAGACAAATAAGTATATATTAAATGAATTTACCAAAACACCGATATCATATGTTAAACAAAGTTCTGCTGTGGTTTAATTATTTTTTGGTTGACTGATATTCCTGATATAATTCTAAGAGAAGTCACACTAAAGGTTATTTAAATTAAATTGGCGTAGGTAAATTTATCATAGAGTTTCATATAAAGATAGGTTTTGCTGTGGTTGCCATCTAAGAGATCTATGAGGGTGCCGGATAATTTCTAAAAGGGTAAAAATCTAAACACTGCTCCACTATTTTTTCACTGGTTTGATTAGAAGTTTAAGAGAAAAATATTTTATTGTTTTTTTAATGGATCACATGCTTACTTAAGTTCAGCTCTGGTGGCCATGAGGATTGGTTGGTGGGGATACTTGATACATTTCTGAAAGGTCAGTTTAAGGAACATTCCATCTTAGTTTGGTTCCGATTGGCTTCAAGTTTCAGTGTTTATCGAAGTTAATTTTCAAATATACTTCTAAAGGTCAATTCCAGAAGACCATTTTTACCACATTTGTTTGCTTTTTGGGGATGTTTCTATTGTCTTATTTTTTCTTAACGGTGGCATTTTTAATTTCAGGTGGGAACTTCGGATACTTGATCATTATTCGACCAAAGGACCATTCCACCGAGTCTTTTTTCAATCACCTCAGCTGTGCCAGAAAATAATTGTGGACGGACGAGCGGATGAGCGACGGGCACTTAACAATGAGATTTGTCAAACATACCCGTTAGAACTGATAAAAAAGCGTTTCCAAATGAATAAAATAAACTGCATCGAAAAGTTTTTTTTTATAACAAAACTTGATTTTTAAACATTCAAAAATTATTACATCCGCTTTGCAGGCGATATGAACATGATGTAGTAATACTAATATCTGACGTCCGTACGTCATCACCAGCAACAACTTTCAATAGAATGGCATCATGGCATTGAGCACTTCATATTGTGTGACATTTGGTCCGAACGATTATTTGGTTTGTTTCCCATACCATGTCGTAGACTGTTTCATTAATGCTCATTGAGGATATCAGTTTTTATCGCAAATATTTCTATAGTACCATGACAATTTTAATGATATTTTTAAAAATATATTCATTGTGTAATGTCATTGTATACCCTCTATTTTTTATTTTGTTTGATACGGTATTCGAGAGATTTCCTGATCAAACCCATCTATGTGTCAATGCGACACATCAGGCTGTCTGTTTCGAGTTCACAATTCCTTCAATTCTAAACTACTTGGCCAATTTAAGGAAGAGGAACTCGTAGATACCAAAATTACAGACAGATATCGTTAAGACGGAAGACAGACCACACCATGGCCAACAAAATAAAACGAAAGACATACACAGGGCACATGACACTACACTGAAAACTAAAGCTGGAGTGACATGAACCGTACAAAAACCAGGGTGAGTTCAGGTGCTCCGGAAGGGTAAGCAACTCCTGCTCCACTAGTGGCACCCGTCGTGTTACTCAGTAGTCAAAGTCGGTATAAAGTCACAACCGATGTTAGTCAAAACCGGTATAGGAACGGTGGGAAGTCACAAAAGTAACAGTCACATAATTTATTATATACTGTCATTTTGAGAATTATGTTTAAAATTTTGATCCGAACGTTATTTTTGGTTTTACCACTAACAGAACATTAGCTTTATTACGGCTACTTTTTGGTTGACCTGTGGATTCATAAAATTATTGTTGCACATAGTTTTTTTGTTTGTTTAAGCAGTCAACAACACTACCAAAAATGAAAAAGTTGCCTTAATTTGCATATACGTATGAAATTAAAAATTTAGAAAGTTCCAATTTTAATTTTTAGACAAATTCTAACCATCAATTAAGTTTATTGAACAATTTTTCAAAATAATTTAACATATTTTGCAAAAATGTTGTTTGGGGTAAGAAAATATCATTTGGTTGCTGGCAAAAATCTGAGCATAGAAATTTGATTAGACTTTGGGATTATATTCAAATCTTCATTATCATTCTTTTCCATGTTCAGATTTTTCCCGTGACAAATATTAAGAGTGTAAGGGCTATTTGACCTTTCATGAACTCATTCCATATATGGTAGTAATGGGGAATGTTAAATAGTTCTGCAGAGGTAATGTTATATAGAATTACATGTACATGTATTTATTATAGTATTCTGTATTGTACTACATAAGTTAACACAGTTCATCGTTGGCAGTGTTTGTCCCAATATTTATTTATTTTTGTTTTGTATTATTTTTTACCCAAGGGGTCATCCATAATTATCAACCATTTTCCAAAGCGGACAAAACGCACGCTCGGGGGAGGGATTAAAAAAATCAATTTTTACGTGCGCTTTTTTTTTTTTTGCATTCCCGATTTTTTTTTTTTTTTTTGTATCCGCGGAGTTCAGTTTCTATTTTTATAAATTATTGGAAAATTATATTCGTCTTTATTACGCTTGAATTGGAAGCGAATTACATGACTTTACCGGTATGTATTTTGACATCGATAAGACTCGATAGCGCCACATGGCGTGATGGCTCGGCAAACAACCCTCTTGGGCAGAGTTTTAACTGTCGAAAGTCAATTTATAGTATATCAAATACAAAAAACAATCATTGGAAAATGGTTGATGTACACTTTTTGAGGGATGGTGGGAATGTTTGAAATGTTTTGAATCTAATTTATAATGTGATTATTGCATTATGACGGGTGTCAATAGTGGAGCAGGGGTTGCTTACTCTTCCGGAGCACCTGGACTCATCCTGGTTGTTGTAGGATGGGTGTTACTCCAGCTTTAGTTTTCAGTTAAGTGTGTTCTTTGTTAGTCTTTCGTTTCGTTTTTGTTGGCCATGATCTTGTCTGTCTTCCGGCAACGATTTCTGTCTGCCCCTTTGGTATTTTCGAATTCCTTTTACGTGTTGGCCGGCCAAAAACAGGACATTTCTAAGCCAATGAATATCAAAATGTATAATTTTGAAAAAGGATTCATATGTTTTCGTTTTCGATTTGTTTAAATATAAGTACTTCCTATATAATGGTTCTAATGAGAACTACAAGTGAGAGTTTATTCCTTGAAACAAGTGTACCATTTTCATGGCCAAAAATGTTTTCAATATCTTTTAAAATAGACACGCATGTAATGTCAGAATCGTGTGCGTGCAACCTGTGAATCGGGTGCTTGTGGGTTAGGGAACACTGTACGTTTAAGGGACTGTATTATGTTTTGATCTCTGTTTTTAAGTAATAGTTTTAGTGTTGCTGGTGCATGAAATACGTGTATAGCATAACATAATTCAAAATATTTATAAAAAAAACTGTGGTGCACATGTAATTTAGTAATTGCCATTACAAGTTATATTCGATATCAAACTAAAATCAAACCTGACTAAACGGAGTCTGTATTGTTCAGAAGGCAACCATGCATGTAAAATGACGAAATTGTGCCTCCATTCAGCACCTCTACCGTCACATTCATTATTACTTTTATTTGACAGGGAAAACGCCGAATTCTTACCTTTGACGGGAACGTTGCAAATGGCTAAAAGTGAATGAATTCTATTTCTGCACAAGTTAAGAAGACCTTGAATGAACTTTGGTCGATATTTATCTGCAGAAAGTCGACACTGTAGACGTCTGACTTATCAGTTAATTCAGTATTTAAGTGTATATTTGTATTGTTTGTTGAAAATGACATACTAAGGATGTAGACGGTTCGATTATTGACAATTTAGAAATGATGAGGTTCATTTGATTCTGCATATTTTAGACGTTTGATGATGGTGGGTATCCGTAATGCGATTTCTTTGCATACTGGCAGCATACTTAGAGTAAATATCAAACTGCAATTTTTCAACTTTTTTCTGGTTTTTAAAAAACGTTAACTATCCTCGGAATATTAATACAAGAAAGTGGTTTTTAAAAAGGCTTTTTAAATCTTTCAATACAAGAAACATTATATATATAATCTTTTATCATTACAACCTGTGAAAATAAGCAATATAATCTTTTATCATTACAACCTGTGAAAATAAGCAATGAGAACCTTGAAGCCAACCTATAGAATTGTATAAGGATTTAATTACACAAGTTGTGGCACATGGAACTCAATCAAAGGAGTAATTGGATTCCATCAAACAATTAGCAGTCTTCAAATGGTTCCATAACAATCCATTAAAAAGGTGATTTCGAGTAAATTCGAGTTCTATACAATATCTTTCAGTAGTCCATGGTATAACGTTTGGGACCACCAATAAAACATTCCACTACTATCTAGTTCCTAGTGCCCGGAAGTTAACAACAAAAAGGTCTTGCAACAGATTTTGTATTCGGTTCTTACCTCGCTTAATTACTTGTAAGCGTTGGTGGCCATTTTGGATAACAAGCACGGATGCTAGATACCACCCGATACGATTCCGGTTATCCTATTCAATGGATACTGTGAAACACTTATTATTCGTTGTGATCCAATTTTCGTGGATTTCGTGGATTGACCAATCCACGAATTTAAGA
>JARWCS010353298.1:0-10971 GCA_034783895.1 Geukensia demissa
AGGATAGGAACAGCGCTTTGATTGCTGTTTTTCATCTCAAAGTCACAGTGAGGCCTTCAACACGGAGAAAAAAACTCGCACCTCACAGTAAGTTCAAGACGGCCACTAGCAAGGGTTTGAGCGGAATTCTTCGCTAGATATCGGCGATACTACATCTGTGCGTTAAAGCACACAAATTCAGGGTAAGATCAACAAATTACAGATATACACGGGGGGCAAATAATCTAACAAAATGTCATAAGTTGCCCGACAGTAATACATAAAAATATCAAAAACAAGGTTTTAAAACCTATTTTATTTACTGTAAGCATTCTATTTTCGAGATAGTTTAATCTTCAAATTTCGAATTCTTTCTTGACCATTTACTGTGAAAGTCTCTCTGACATTTACCAAATATCTTGTTACTTTCCGTTTAACGTATAACAATGCAGGATCTTGTTTCTCTATTTCATGGCATTCTAAATCTGATTGATTTTTAATATTACAATAAGACAGAAATGTCAACAAACTGGACATGCCGTTGTAAATAAAATTTTTGTCCCGTTGTGATTAACTTTTTTCACAGCGGTTAAGAGACGTTAAAATTAACAAAGATCGAAAATCCACTTTTTCTTAGGTTTTAAAACATTGAATCTTGTCCATTCACATAAAAAATTCAAATAATATAAATAAACAAAATATGTTGTTAGATATGGGTTCGTCGATATGGGTAGAAGTCAAAACAATAGATTTAAATACAGCACACTAAAACAAATAGATAAATCAATCTGCAAACGGTGGGTTTGACACAACTATAGTTTTAGACAAATTGTACATCGAGGACAGAACAATTTAACTGTATGATATCAACGCCTTGGTGACTACTGAGCACATGATACTTTCGATGACTCTGGAGTCCACCAGCAGTGACATTTAATCAAAATAGCAATAGAACTATTCAAGCATCTTTTTGGATTTAAAATTTTTATAGTGGAGGTAGATTCCAAAGCAAAAGAATATCGAATACCATTTGCAATATCAGATCATTGTAAAAGAGATCATATTTGTCCGCCTTACCTGAAGACTGCAGAGTTTAACGAAAAATGGAGATATATTAAAACTAAAATAACCTAAAGACACGTTATACTATTTAACAATCATTGGTCATAAGCTAATTTGAACCATGCACCGGATCTGGGATTTTATAATGATGATTTTGGATTCCGATTTGTTATGATTTGAGTACCTTTTCTGTCACATGTACAGTATTTGGATCTAGTAATCCTGTGTTTTTGGTCTCTTATGAGAGGTTAATCCTTGAGATATACATGTGGGATATAAAAATTCATCATATTTGTTCAACATTGATACACTTGTATTTTAGTAGAAACTTCTACACCACCCTCTGTTCTTTCGATTCATATCATAAAGAACACTTTTATCAAACTCTGTTGGCTGTCTGAAAGCAGAATCGACTTTTCTCATTTGTTTTTCTATTGAACAGATTATTTTAATTAAATGTTTATGCTTTCAACTAAAGATAACAAATCCGTCTCCCAACACTTAATCATTGCACCAATTTCTGATACCAAATAAAGCGCTTTTTGCTCAAGAATCTTGTTGCCAAAGATTAAATTTTACTTAAAAATTTAGTTGGAGATTTTTTGAAGAGACACTCGAGAAAAGGAGTCTTGATTTTAAATTCATTAATTGCTTATCAAGATTCCTTGAATGAGCAATTCACCATATCTCTAATGTTCGTTTCAAATTCAGATACTATTTTGAACAGTTAAATTTCAAAAACCTTAAGATTAAAAAATGTAACAAAAGAAGTGATAATTTAAACGTCAATACCGGGGTTCATGACTTTTAAAAAGCGATAATAGTATAACTTTGAAATCAAACAGCTGGTTGTAAATAAAATAGAAGATAAGATTGCGATACTTGTCTAAACGCAAGATACACAAACTGTTGACTTTGTGCAACAATGGCGACGTGAAAAAAAAACATTTCATATGAATATCACTAAGCAAATTTATCACTGAAGCTCTGACAAATACCGAGAATTAATCTCTGGCCTGACCAATACAAAGAGCTAATTACTGCTGATATGACCAATACAAATAACTATCCCTGATGCTCCGACAAAGATGCAGAGACCTCATCAAAAATAAATCTGACCAAGAAACGAGAGTTCACATTTGCCATTTGATCAATACAGAAAGTGTATCACTGTCTCGCTGACACAATTCTTTAAGATGCAATGCTGAAAAATAATCAGCTTACTTATGTATATATTTTAGTTCGAAGCCACTCATTTGAATAATTGTAAAATTTTGACGTTTTCCATTATAAATATAAATAATGTGTTCTGGCAAGAACTGTGAAATAAGTCAGGGTATTAAGGTCCTGTTTTTTTGTTTCTTTTGGCTAAAAATCTGCCAAAAACTGTATTGCCACTGTTAACTTTGTGAAAAAAGGATAGTAGAAACAACAAATTTTCAGAAAATTATTACTTTTTACTCGATTTTTGAACACTTTATGCATAAATTGTCACCAAAAATGCCTGTTTTGATCAAATGTCTTATTTTTGCTAATGTTTTTGTTTGGGGTTAAAGTACCACTTTCAACAATATTTGTCTTATCGCAGTGGTTAGTTTAACTGGTCAATGGTGGAGGAAGCCAGAGTGCCCGACGATAACCACCGACCTTGACATGCTTGAGGAGGAAACTGACAAACCTTATGAGAAGGAACGTTTTATTTTGTGAAAAATAGCATTGGGTATCATTACAGGCACTTGTATTCATTATGGTAGTGTTTACTATCAATGTCAAATCACAAGGAAAGGTCCCAAACGGAGTTTTTACGGCCATTTGGTTTGCCCTCGAAAATCGTATACGTGTATTTTGCCTTCTAGTTTTAATTTCCGTAAAATATGATAATTGTACTTCGTTAATCCCACACAATATAAAAAATAAGAACCTCACAATCAACTGGCACAGAAATAGTTAGTAGTATTCTTAGTAGTATTCAAGGGTCAGCAAAAGTAAACGGCGAGAAAAGGCATAAATTTTTTTAAATAAAATTTGATTAGATTTATTTTTGTCATCAATCTGTTTCACTAGTAAAAACCGATGTCACGTTAACCCTAAAGTGCTCACTACAATGTTTTCCCTTTAGGGACATAGGTCCAGTATAAATAAAAAAAAGGTTGTTAAAATTCAAACCTGAAGACGGTGTACACGTAAGTGCATGATCAAAACATATATTTATATTGATTTTCGATTCATTTATTTATCACCATTTGTTATCTCCTTTTTCATAGCTAACAGTTTCATTTATTTTTATTGCATGTCATTTCCGGAATATGCATTCTCGGTTCACACTACTTAATAAGACAGTCGATTACCGATTAGACTATACACCGGCTTTGTCTACTGAGTGACAGGACGGTGCTACTAGTGAAGAGGAGCTGCTTACCCTTCCGGAGCAACTGAATTTAGCCTTGTTTTTGTACAGATCGTATTACCCCTAGCTTTACTTTTCAGTATAATGTTGGCCGCGCTATGTTTGTCTTTCGTTTATTTTTTGTTGTATTTTGTGGTTAACTTTTTAAGGTAAAAAGTAAAACCTCAGATATTGAGGTAGATTTGTATAAGAAATTATAATTGATCTATAATTTGTGTGTGTGTGTAGTTTTTTTGTTTTTTTGTTTTTTTTAATAATAAATGAGATAATATGAATGTGCTGTTTACGCTTGAAACTGTTATGTCCTAAAACAGCAAGTGGAACCCCAGATATGAAATATATCCAACTCCACCACTTTACTGTTTTGGGGATTTCAATTCTGCAATCATATGAGAATCATATGAATGAAATATTTACCTGTTGTTAACACAGGCAGTTGTGATAAAGTAGATCTAGCAGCGGTAAAGCTATTTGAATAGGGCCTTATGTTAAACAAAAGGTAAAAAGCAGGTGACTAAAGTACATTTCAATATGTTTCGTTAGGAAACGTATTTCCTTGGAAACCAATCATATACATGATGTTTTCCCAGAAAAAATAACAAATTACTTTTTTTTATAAAGTTGCCTGTTGTTATATAAACCTAATGAATGTTTCCTCGGGATACATAATAAATCCAATGTTTCCTCGGGAAACTATTTATAAATGATTACAGAATTGTTTTTTAAACGATATGAAAAATGAATATTTTCTTTGGAATCATCCGGTTTTAGGAAACTTCAGGTTGTATGTTTCCAGAGGAAACAGGAATATGATTGTTTCCTAAGGAAACCAATTGAAATGATTTTTAGTACACTGCTGGTGAAAGTGAAAACGGAAACAAAAAGAACAACGGCTTGGAATCGATGGAGTCCTTAACAAAACTGGCGTAGGATCGGGTGCTCCGGAAAGATAAGTAATTTAACAATACGAAACCATAATGAAAAATAAAATAGTTAAATAAAATATTGACAAAAACAAAAAAGGCAGATTTGGCAAGATAAAGATTAATACACATAACAAATAATCACCAGTATAAATGTGGTGTAAATTAAGGAAATGACCATTTTGATTTTTTGGGATGAGATTTGGGCTAAAAGTTATTTATATTCGATTGTCAAAAAGCAGGTCTTTTTTTCGTGCGACCCAGCTCGCCTATATATATTTTTTAAACTTTTACAATACAGTTAATCAAAGGAAACCTAGGGTCTGTATATTTTTTCACCGCGTGCAAGGACTGAATAATAATTTGGAAAATCTTCCTCCGCCGAAAACTAAATCCCCCCAAACAAACAGAATATTGTGTCCTAAATTGTATTAACTTCATTGGCTTGCTTTACTGGCAAAATCCAAATACATGAAAGTAACTACATGTATATATTTATTAGCTCCACATGCTAGTTATCTAATAAGAGGTTTTTATGTTTGAAAAAAACTTTATTAGAGATAATAAAACATATATTTGAAGAGGATGATTGAGTGATTATTTGATACTATACTGTACGTTATGAAGAAATAACAAGGCGGAGACAAATACCCACACATAAAACTAATGAATAACAAATCAGTATTGGAAATAACAAAGTATTGAGCTGTAAAACTACTTAATAATACCATGTCAGCACACGGCGCAATCAGCTTCAATTTATTCTAAATTAAAACGCCACCGTTGTATTGCTTCAATTCTTTTGGACACTATACTTGCTTGAAGAAAATACGTAATAACAGACCAGCCTCTATATTACTAAATTTGGCGTTAAACTGTTGGACATAATTTCACAATTTTCATCATTTAATTTAGACATACATAAAGTAACAAAAACTTATGTTTTAATTGTTGAAAGTAATATTATAGTTGCCATAATATTTATACAGCGGAATAGCAAAATGTAAGTATTACTTATATATAGAAATAATTTTAACGTTGTCATTGTCTGTATGTATTTGAATTATCTAAAATGACTTTTTACCAATTACAACTAATTCATTTTTTCAGTTTTTTTATTTTTAGATTATTTTTACACAGATGATCCACCAAAATCTCTACCCGCTTATCTATTATAATTTTGATTTTGATTTTTTTCAGAAAATCGTTTGAAAAAGCTATAAATAATCACTAGTATATATTTAGATGTACGTCACATTAAAACAAATTTCTTGATCAATGTAAACATTATCATATTTTACTGCCTTGCAGCCAAATCATGAATGTGACAATTTGACTCAAAGGTCTACAAGATCGGCGTGAAATTGACATAACTTAAAATATTAACCTCATGGCGGGGCAAAGAACAAAGACAGTGTAAAAGCCTTTTGTATAAATGTACTTAGTTCACCAAACACAATTTGCCACTACAAAACGGTATCTGTATCAAATATTTAACAATAAAATATATTCCATCATACATTGTTAAAATTCCAATTTTTGCCGCAGCTAAAGCTGTAATTAAAATTAATTTTAACTTAGAAGAAAAAACTTCCCCATAGGGTGTAATGTTAATTTATTCGACTTCATTTTGAGGGTTCAATCAACAAATATTCGAGGGTAAAAAGACATGATGAAATTTTTATTTTCTTTTTCATTTTTGGTTTTATGACAAACAAAATTAAATTTTAAGAATATAGTTGAATTTTGTTCTAGTTATAACACTGAAGCGGGATATTTATTTATATAGCTATGAAAACATCCCATCTTGAGACAGATTTTCTCAATGTCAAACATTTAACATTGAGGGGTAATGGTATTTACTGGTTAAAGGTGTTTTTTATGGTGGGGAAAACTGAAATTTTAACTGCAGCATAAGTTGTGGCAAAACAATAAGAATTCCAACGATATATAACATGACATATTTCAAAGCTGATCTTTCTATATATTTTGACTTAAGTTGTAGCAAATTTCGTTTGGTGTACATTATATATATCGTATCTGTTTTTTTTTGCGTAGTAAATACCTATATAACATTAAAATACGTGTGTACATGTATGTAATGAAATGCCAAATCAAATAACGTGTCAGATATTTTACATCCAATTTGATTATGATGATAATAAGAGATTATCGTGACATCTACCAGTAAATTCAAATATTTAACTAGAGAAGTAATTTGTTCTTACATCTCAGTTTATAAGTTTGGAAATCTTTTATACGGCGTTAACAACTATAGACTTGGCTTTAGTTTCATAAAACATCTCATTTTAGGATTTCCTTGATTTTCTCCTCAACTCAATAACTGATAAATCAAATGACAGGATTTTCAATATTTGAGGAAAATCTTAATGTGAAATGGTTTATGAAATTAAGGTATGTGCAAAAAACTTATTCTCTAAATCTTTAACATAGTGTGGACACCTCCAAAGAGAAAGGTGTCTCGGTTTTATTTTTACTGTTGTCTCCAGGGTTTTACACCGAGTGTTTGGAAATATCAAAATCAGAAGAAACAATTGGAATAACCGTGTCAGATTATGTAACCGTTTCCCACCAAAACATAATCAGCAAACAGATTCCCCATTACGGTCTAGTAATTATTATTTTGCCTACCAATACCTTTAATAAATCCGTTTCTATAGACCATGGGGAAGTAGACATGTCTTATTTCCATCAAAACTCGAGAAGGCATTCCAAAATCAATCTAAAAAGAGATTGTGTTTCTCGAATTTCTCCTTCAAAGTCATCAATTAAATTTCCGGGACGATGGCGTCTCGTGAAAGGGTTTTCATTTCCTTAATGTGATCCCACTTCAACTGGTTTAATGCACAAGAACTTAAAGACCTTTTTGGTCCTTATAATACCCAAAATTGAAATTTTAACCGATCACATCAAAGGGTTGAAAAAATATCCCTAAACGTATAATTTGACTGAAACAAGTGAATATAATTATATCTTTCGTCTTTAACGTTACCTTATAAGGCTCTTCGAGATGACGGGTTTCAACAAAATAAATAAGGCACGATCAGCCCCACATTTGGCCCGAATTTTAGATTTTGTGACAACAATAAGTTGCTGCAGAAATTTAATAACCGTTTGTTAATAATTTATAAGTCCAGTGTAGAATTTCCATGTGAGAGATAAAAAGAGCATAGTCCAAAGAGACAAGAAATTTAAAACAAGCTAAAAGATAACACGTAAACAAAAGGAACAAAGGCTTGGAATCCACGAACTCCTTTACAAAACATGAGTGGGATCATAATACAAAATTACCAATGCTGAATAAATATGGAAAATTTAGGTATGCTATATGTACATTTCAAGGAGTAACCTCTCATCAGTATAGCATTAGAACCGAAACATAGGAAATCAAAGATTCAAATATAGCAAAAGGAGTACATAAAGCATACTTATATAATTTTCGTCATTTCGACCAAACAGCATTGCGCATTTGACTATTTAACTATCTGTAAAAATACCAAATTTTTCGAGTTTTTTTAAGCGCTCAATGACATCACTAACCTATTTTAACAAAAATTTATACTTGATAGATCTTTAATGTGGAAAGTTTAGTTCGGATATTGTTGTCCGATCTTTATCAGAATTGTATCAATTACCGTATCGAATTACACCATTTCTTAGTATTTTCACATTTAAAGCAATTTCAATATGTTATGTGACCGTTGTAAATCAATTAAAATAAAGAAACTGTTTTTGGCAACAATTTTCAATACAAACGATATAAAATAATAGATCAAGCAACTTTTCATTTTTACACAAATTCTTCATAAATAAATTAGGACTTAACAACCTTATCATTTCGCCAGATAACTGTATCCCTGCATGCATTGATCAACTTGATATTGGTAAAAAATACATAACTTCAACGTCTTGTTCGTTCTTTAAAATGTTTTGTTGATCCAAGAATGCGGGGAATATTATTCAAAGGCATTCATCAAGAAGCAACCTAAAAATCAGAGATTTTGTCATGTTTTTTGTCAGTTGGCATCTTTTTTACGTCATAATACCATTAGTAATGATCAATTCAATATAAAATTTGCATTTATTAGGTAGTAATGGAGGCATACAAATTTTGAACCAGAAGGCACCATAGTAGCTATTTGGAGTAGCTGTTTAATTAATGTATAATGATTTAAAAACGGCCTCAAATGTTGAGGGTTCACATTTTTTTTCCTGTGTATCATTTCAAGTCGAAAGCAAAGACACACATTTATTGGCCTTCAGTCATATCGATAAGTATAATTTACAACAAGGTAGTACGAAAATGGAATGACATTAGGTTTTACAAAAAGTGTATTTTGGTATTATGCCTTGATTGGAAACATTCTACACAGTTTACATATAGCATAATAAAATTCCGCACGTTTATTAAACATTGGTAAACTTGTATTCTGAACCACTGGTCGTTGGTTCTGGTGGTGGACCATAGTATTCACCAGCCCAGTTGTCAGACTTGTCTGACATGAAATTTATCAAATAATATTTTATAGAAATTTGTTGCATTTGTTTAAATTCTAAAGCATTGAAAATGCGGAAAGGCTCAGAAACATATTGAATTTAGAGGTTGTCCCTGTTTACGGATTTTTTAAAATGAAAAAATGATAATAAAGTGCAGAAATGTGCTGAATGCAAATCGATCTCCTATAGGGACGAACATAAAAAAAAGAAATAAAAGACTAAATGAGATAATCGAACTCCACCAAAACTGGGATGTGAAAAGTTACAAATAATTTTAAGTCTCCAATCCATACAGGGAAAATTAAAATAAATGTAATTTTGTATTAAAAAAAACTAAAATTTTCATAAATTGTCTGTCTCGGACAGATTTAGAATAATATATAAAAATAGGAGATGTGGCATGATTTCCGTGAGACAGCCACCATCCAAATGACAGTAGAAGTTAACTCAATAGTTGGATTGAGCTGGGTGTCTGAGTGGTGTATATTATGCTAATTTACGGTTTGAGTTCAGCCCAGCTTAGTACCATAAAAAGGGGCGTTTTCAACTTAATAATAAGGTCTGTCAGGTATATGTCAAAGGTCATGCAGTGGTACTCTCCGGGTACCACGACTTCATCGACCAATAATACTGAACTTCTTGATATAACCGAAATATTGGTATAAAGGTGTAAAACAAGAAACAAAATAAAAATAAATAAATCGGTGATTGTGGATACTAAAGTCTGATATAAAACAAACTGTGTAAACATAGTTTTAACGGCTTTTTTAACACTTACATGTGATAGGTTTGGGAACCCCGCTTCATTTGGTGTCATTACCAAGTCGGACTGTCTATCTAATAAAAGTCAAAATAGAATGAATAACTAAATATACCAATAAATATTTGGGGAACCTGATTCCTCAGTATCGACTGCTGTTTAATTTTACCTTTTGAATGGTTTATTTTCTCACACTGATAAAACATTTTATCGTTAAAAGCAACATTTTTATGATTACAGGTACACAGTGACAACCGATAATCGTAATGACAGCAAATATGATATTTGAAATGTTACAATAAGGGGAAGTTAACAATTTAACTATAGAAAATGATGAAATAAGTATATGTATACAAATATGGAATAACATAACAAAAACAGGGAGAGGAATATTTTGAATTGCAGTGGGTGATGATTTATTCCCTCGGTTGCCAAAGTTTTCAGTTTTCCTATCCATAATCTTTCTCTAGCTACTCTATTTCCCCCTGACATTGGCATATATCGGAATGACCGAGAGACCACCAATTGACGACCGAGAAGAATATCTGACTTACAGTGACTTTGGCTGCGATGACCGATCATTCGTTTTGGATCCACCCACATACTGTTAAAATATTTCCATCTAAAAGAATGTCCGTCTAAAACGACGACGAATCAAAAATATCAATGAACCCTTCCCCTGTTGTCTTAACATTTTCGTTTAATTGTCACAGACCTTACGATGTTACATTTTTTAGTTTTGAAACGAGTTTGTCCTTGACATGTACATATAGCATACCTAAAGTTTCCATATTTATCTAACATTGGTAATTTTTTACGTTGAAACCGCTGGGTCGATACCTTTGCTGATGGAACATTGGACCCCAAGGGTATTCACCAGCCCAGTTGTCAGACTTGTCTGACATGAAATTTATCAAACAATGTTTAAAGAAATTTGCTGCATTTGATTAAATTCTAAAACACTGAAAATACGGAAAGGCCACGAAAAGTAATGCACTTAGTAGTTATCCCTACCGTCGGATTTGATTTCCCATTTCGATTTGTTTTGATTTGAGTGCTTCTTTTGCTATATCTGAATCTTTGATTTCTTATGTATCGATTCTAATGCTTTTGATGAGAGGTTACTCCTTGAAATGTAATATAGCATACCTAAATTTTCCATATTAATTTAACATTGGTAAGTTAGTACTTTGTATTCCTCCTTTTCAAACAAAGGACTTAGTTTATACTTGTTCTAACATTTTTTACTTCCTGTCTATATATATTTCATATTGGCATTTGCACAACCCATGTTTTCTTTGACTTCTAATGATATTTAAACA
>JARWCS010353309.1:0-18896 GCA_034783895.1 Geukensia demissa
GTCGCGACGTGAGAATCTGAAAAAAGGCCGTAGATATCCCCGTGTGAATGACCTAGGAGTCAACGGATCGATTGACCAGTCATTCAATTTAACATAATTACTTTCATGATCCTGTAAGCGGCAAAATGTTTATTACAGGAAACGTCATGAACAATACCCCCTCCACACACACACACACACACGATAGTCATACATTTTTTTTAAATTGGCCTTTTTCGCGTAAATTTTAAAGATGCAGTTTTAGTCAGCATGATAAAAGGAATTTCCTTCCATGTACATGTAAGTTGTGCAGTCTGTTGAAACGAAAAGATATGGGTAAAATATCAGAGAGGCACCACTCCAACCACGAGAAAAACAGAGGATATTTAATGATCTAGAGTTCTACACAAGGCCTTCAGCAAGGCTGGAAAAGCTCTAATACGCCCAATTTAAGTTCGTGTATTCTTAAAATAATACTGCTCTTACTTGAATATTATCAAAAATGTATATGTAACAAACACAAAGACAAACCTATGACCACAATTCCTGACTTGAGATAGGCACATGAGACATTTTGCCAACCATATCAGAAGATCATAAAGAAAAGTTAACAATCACTCTATGTTTACTGTGATTATTGTGATTTGTTAAATCCACAGGGTCCGGGAGTGTGCATCTTTAATGACGCCATGTTTACAGAGCAAGATTGGATCGGGATCACTAGTATTTACGACAGCGTGAAGGAGAAAGAACCACTTAAAGTTGGCAGATTTGGACTGGGCTTTAAATCGGTTTTTCATTTGACAGGTAAGATTCGTTATTTCATCTGCATGGCTGTTATTTCTGATTATTATTCGGAAAATCGTTAAAAAATCCTATCATCCATGTACATGTCTACATGTATTGTTCAGGTTGATGTATCAAAATATTGTGCTCAGTTTATCTGACAAAGACTTCCGTCTTTCAAAAGAGATTGCAGTGCAGTCTTTCTGACGATTACCCCTATGCCTTTTCATTTTCTTATTTAAAAGCAACATATTCTCATTTTATTTATATATGCAGTGATTTCAAGTATAAATTACAATGCGGTTTAATTGCTTTAATAGCCCCCTTTAGTAAGAATAAGTTGCTCTGACGTTGTTAGGTCAGTAATTGTATGTTTTGTTAATACAGCAATTGCTAGATGATATATAATCTTTGTTAGAGTTCTTTATCATGATTGTATCATGGAACTTGACTTTTGAACAAATTATAGATCACGCAGACATCTCGGGGAAGGATGTAATTTGAGCAAAAAATGTCTGATATGATCTGATATATGGTATAAAATGATATAAAAAAAATTAATTCAACATTTACGACAGCTTTAACTGACAATTTGATTTTTATACGAACAAAATTTTGTGGTCGTATTATGTTATGGGCATATCGTCAGTGTCGTCGTCCGTAGACAGTTAGGTTTCCGTTCAATATTTTTGTTATATTATTTGGATCTGTTGGAAATTTTAAGACAACGATACCCAAGCTAGAAATTTGGGATAGATTTTGGGTGATATATCGTTGCCCATTTTTAAGGAGGATCCAAAAAGGGATTTAAAAAAAAACTTTTGCCAAATTAAGAGCTTTCAATAGTATGTCAACAGATATTCTCTATCTCTTACCGTTGTTTAGCTAAAAGGGGTCAAAGTGGAGGATTCAATATAGGATAATATGGAAAAAAATGATTTTTCATCCTATTTTAATGGGGTCTTTTTTCCAAATCATTCCTTAAGTAAAATGCAAGAACAGTAAAACCAGTTTTGAGAATAATAATATAGAGTCATATGTGTCCGGCACATTATTTTGTCTAGCACAATACTGTTTCTAGACTTTCTCAAATGTTCATTTGTTAACATTCCACATGTCAATGTGCTGCGGTCATATGAATGATACGACATGCATATGCATGTACTCGCGAGGCATTTCAGTTACGTCATCACTAAAATAATCCAAATATGTCTACATGTTTTTTTGTTTTTGACTTTGACATGTTTACATAGAAAACATAATGGTTTGCTTTTTGAATTAGTTTGGCAGAAAGTATTAACTCTTTAATCTTTAGTAACAAACATTCATTATTCCCCCGCTAAGCGAATGCAGGAGGATCATGTAATACAGTCTGTCAGTCCGTCCATCCGTACGTACATACGTAGTCTATAGATGCCAAGCAAAGCTCCGAGACCGTTTACGATAGAAACTTGAATCTTTGCACCGAAGAAGAGTATATGATCCACTAGAAAATAGGCCCCCAAAAATTGAAATTTATCACCTTTGGGTCAAATTGTTTGTGAAAAACGAATTTTGCGATATGTAAGATGTTATGAAATCATCTTTTTCTTAACCATACAAGTTAGGATTTTGAAACTCATATCAACTATGTTGTTCAAAAAGTGAATTGTGAATCACCCCTCCTATTTTCCCAAACGTTTTACGAAAATTTTAATCAGCCACTGATAATTACAGGAAATTCATCTCCTTCAATCACACCATTGCAATTAATTTTTATTTGTTAAATTAAACAGATAGTCCAGTCGTAATCAGCGGGAAGAGACTTCTTATTATGGACCCAATGGAATCTGAAAAGAACAAAGATGAATGTATATCATTTTCATTAAGAAGGATTAACAAAAGACACGATCTGGCTGTAACATTAGCCTGTTTGTTCGACAAGTTTGAGCTGTCTAAAGGAATGGAAAATGGATTATACGAGGGGACCATATTTTGGTTTCCCTTGCGCCAAAAACAAAGTAAGCTGTCGTCAACAATTTATTCCAACGATAAGGTTGAGCAGTTATTCCAATCCTTTAAAAAGGAGGCCACATATAATTTGATTTTCCTGAATCGTCTGGAGCGGATCGAAATATACAATTTAGGAGAAAACTCTCCTAATTTTATGGTGGAAATACATGGTAAGAATAAACAGAAGTTTACACAAATGAGAATGCAATATCGAAAAAAATTAGATACAGTTGGTCACAAATTACCAACGAAAACAATTACATCAAGATGTGAAGTTGTAATCCGAACGAATGAATTCGAAGACCACTTTGTAGTTATAAATAATCTAGCTGGCACAGATATTCTCTCTGAGAAAATGAAAAACCTTTCTGTTGATGCTGATATGAATTTTTTTCCCTTTAATGGAGTGGCTTTCTGTACAGAAACTTCAAGGAATAGAAAATTTCCCGGACATATATTCTGCTTTTTGCCACTTCCAGTCAGCACAAAAAGTTTGACTGGGCTACCAGTTCATGTCAATGGATTCTTTGTCCTAGACCATAATAGGCGTCATTTGAAGTTGCCCACAGTCATTAGTGAAACAGCACAAGCTGACAAATCGTTGGTATGGAATGAGGGTATTATAGAAGAGCTTTTGCCAATAGCATATTTCAGCATGCTTGATTTAATACAGATAAATTGCAGGGACAATATGAACACCCCCGAGCTTGTTAATAGCTACTACGAAGCAATTCCAGACCCAGAAATAGTTGAGTCACATTGGCATCCAATGATTAAAGCATTGTACAAACAAATATTGTGTAATGCCTCTTTCTTTTCTAAACAAGGAACTGGTAAATGGGTAACCAGGTCTCAGGCATTATTTGCTGTTTTTGAAAATAACGATGGAAACGGACATGGGCATATTCATAGCACTGTCGAAAGAATGCTTTTAGATTGTGGTGAAAATTTAGTTGTATTACCAGATCATCTACTCAGAGTTTTGGAATACATGAATCAGAAACCTATACCAATATCAGCAAGTCTCGTTCGTGGCAAACTTAGAAAAGCAGAAAACTGGAAAGATTACTCTGCCGATGAGAAGCTTCAAATTCTCACATTTATTTTAGAAGACAGAAACTATAAAGATTTAAAAGGTATTGAGCTTCTTAGATTAAACAACAGTACTTTCTCATCCTTTTCGGAAGACACGAAAGACAACGTATTTGTTGTGCAAAAGGATGTTGCAAATTTATTTCCAGGATTAGAAAAGAATTTTACATCACAAGACAAGTTTCCAAAGGCTGTATGGACAACGCTTACTAAAATAGCAGAACAAGGTAATAAACGTTACAAATACTTGACTAACTACGTTTTCATAAACCTCAACTATGAAAATTAACTATTCTTATAAGAATGCCAAGTTAACGGGATGTGACAAAAATCGCCACATCAATGCAAAAGCCAAAAGAAATCAAGAAATTGCGTACATGGCAAACATATAGAACGTCATATGGGCTAGATATCACAGTTTGGTGCAGACACGAATTTTGGTTGGCTGAATTGCATTGGTTTTCAGTTTGTTGAAAAATCCACTAAATGTTTTATAAGTCGAATATAAAAAACATTTCAGGTTTTCAAACTAAAAAAAATCAATAATAAGGAAACCTTTAAATTTTTCATTGAAAACCATGTATATTAATTGTTTTATTCATTATAAAACATATGGAATGAAAGACAAACGGACAGAATTACTATAAATATTTTTTTTTAATGTACAAAATGTAAAATCAAATAGAAATTAAAAAAAAATAAAAACCCAAATGACAAGGGATTCTTATGAGCACAAATGAACACCGGACAATTATTAAGCATAACTTACCTCAATTTGGTTATAGTCAAAATGTATTATTGATTTTATTTTTTATATTGTAAAAAATACGAAAAATTTTACTCCCACACCCGAATCCTATCCCATGTTTTAAGGTTTTTCACTTTGATATTCTAAAGAGTTTTCTCATCTAAAATAGCCTCCATTTAATTTAGACTTAGCGGATTATGTTGGCCACGGTTTTGTCTGTCTTTTGATTTAATGATTGCTGTCTGTCCCTTTGGTATCATCGAATTCTTTTTCAAGTAAAAATAAAGCAAAAGTTCAACCATGAAGTATGACGTTTTATATATCGTTGGAATTCTAATTTCTTGTCGCGACTAATCCTGTACTTAAAAATTTTCTAAACAAATTTCCCTGAAAATGGCAAGCTTTCATAGAACAATATTGCACTTCATTTTTATATGTAGTTCACTTATGGTATTTTAAATTCTTCTATCATCTGTCATATAACATCATATAAGTCTAATGTAGAATACCCATGTGGAAGATCAAAAAGCACATTCCAAAGAGACAAGACAAATTTGAAACAAAATAAAAGACGAAAGGAACAAAGGCTTGGAATCTTGGAATCTTAAATATCAGTTTGTTCTTGTCTCTACAAAAAAGGCAGATTTACATAGTCTAAAAGAATTAATTAACCATATGGTTATTTATTTATTAGCTCTGCTGTCCTGAAAGCCTATATGGGCTTTTGACACCATTTTGGCGTCCGTCGTTGTCTGTCAACAATTACTAAAAACTTCTCCTCTGAAACTGCTCAGCCAATTTGAACTTTGGTGGAACGATCCTTGGGTGATCCCCTTCAACATTATGTCCCCGTGTGCCTTCCAAGATAGTCACCGTTTTAAAAATAGAAAAAGGGGTGATATATTTAAAAATCTTCCTGTCTGAAATTACTGACCCAATTGCAACCTAACTTTGTTGGATAAGTCCTTACATGGCATCACCGCTTACCAAACAAGATGACCGCCTCAGTCGAACTTAGTTTAACATAGGACCCTATGAGAATTTCTCTTGAAAATCTTCTTGTCTGACACCATTGAGCCTATTACAACCAAACTTTCATTGATTGGTCCTTACATGGTCCTCAACCAAAATTATATTCGGCATTCCCGACCATTAACCAAGATGGCCACCACAGCCGAACTTAGTTTAATATTGGATCCTATGGAAAATTCTTGTCTGAAACTGCTGTGCCAATGGCAACCAAACTTTGGTGAAATGGTCCTTTCATGGTTTTCTTCAAAATTGCGTCAGGCATCCTCGCCCACCAACCAAGACGGTTGCCACAGCCGTATTTAGTTTAACATAGGAACCAATAGCAATTTCACCTGAAAATCTTCTTGTCTGAAACTACTGAGACAGTTGCAACCAAACGTTCGTGGATTTGTCCTTATATGCTCCTCAACAGAAATTATGTCTGGTGTCCTCATCCACAAAGCAAGATGACCGCCATAGCCAAACATTTCAACATAGAACCCTATTGGAATTTCACTTGAAAATCATCTTGTCTAAACCAATTGAGCCAATTGCAATGAAACTTTGGTGGAATGATCTTTTTATGGTCCTCTGCCAAAATCTTTTATGGAATGGTCCTTTGGTGGTCCTTTACGAACATTGTGTCCAGCACACCCTTGCAACAAAGATGGCTGCAGTTAGAAAAATAGAAAAAGGTGGGTGGCATAATCTAAATATTTTCTTTTCTGTTACAACTGAGCCAATTGCTACCAAACTTTGGCGGAATAGTTCTTAGATGGATTTATACCAAAATTATGTCCGGCATTTCCATCCTTCCACCATGATGGCTGACATAGCCGGACTTAGTTAAGTGTAGGACCTATGGTAAAGTTTGATGGAATGTTCGTCTTCAAAAATTATGTTCTCATCCCTGCCTGTCAACTAAGTTGGCTGCCACTTTAGAATCTTTTTTGTGTGAATCTACTGAGCCAACTGTCCTCTACCAAAATTTTGTACAACATTCCTTTCCCTTGATGACCAATGAGAAGTTTCTGACAGGTAAGCGATACAGGCTCCTAATTAAAATGAATTGTTCAAAAGTTATTAAAAGATTTGACATCCGCAATCTTTTAATTTATGATATTTGCTTTTTACGAGTAAACAAACTTTTCATATATATTTTCAGGATTGTTTCAACTTAAAACTTTGAAGAATGAATTTATACCGGATATGTTAAGAAAGATTTTTGAAATCTACTGTCAGCAAGGCGACCATTTTTATTATGTTCCAATATCAGCCTCCCCTTTAACAGTAAACTGGATTAAATCTGTTTGGGAGTTCATTGCTTCAAAAAAGTATAAAAATCTTCAGCCTTTTAACTCGGTTCCACTTATACCTCTTATAGCGTCAGTAACTAAAAGAAAAAAAGATGGTTGTCAAAAGCAGACAACTAGATTACGATTCCTGCAACTCCATGGAAAATATATGCTTTCAAAGTTCAATGACAACGTTTTACAAGAGGAGATGGAAAAAATAATTCAATTATTAGGAGTTACAATTCTATGCCCAGATTCCTTGATAGATTTTCCACATGCAGAGGTCATTGGAAAATATATACAATTGCCAACAGCAGCTATTGTTCTTAAGTTTTTCAAAGAGGTGGCCTCGGAAGAAAGAGTCAAGACGGCAGAAGAAATTAACAAGAAATGCAGTGACCAAGAACGTTGGCAATTAGCGAAATTTTTTCACAATCATCAAATAGATCTTTCAGACGAATCTGTTCCGCTGATTAAAATTTTGAATATCTTCAGTGAAGTGGACAATGTTAAATATTCCAAAATGGTGTGTGTTCAAGAAAATTCCGCATTCTTCAGCAGATTATCTTTTCCAAGATGTCTTGTGTTCCCAAGAAGGTTTCTAAAAGGAGACAACTTCAGTTCCTTGATAAAACGTCTTGGTGGTCGACAAATTACCGATAAAGATTGCATCAATGAAACTCTGGTGCTGATGTTGCAGGAGAACTCAGGGTACACTGTTTTAGATAGACAGATTTTAATAAGGTACTTAAAGGACCGTCCAGATCTGCTCCGTGATGTCTTGGATAAAACAAAAAATCTTGTTTTTCTGCCATCTAATGATAAAAAGTATTACAAAGTAAAGGAAATGTACAACCCTTTTTCTTTAAAACTTAAAGAATTATTTCGTGGCGATAAGGGAATTTTCCCTGACGAACAGTTCTTATCAAAATACGACTTTAATGAAGCATTTCTCAAAAGGTTGGGAATAAAGGATATTGATCAGCTAACATCGGACGATTTGATAAGAGTAGCACAAACAGTTGACAAATATGATTGCGACTTCCAAGAAGCTGTGATTAAATCAAAGGCGATTTTCAAGTGCTTAACAGAGAACCCTGGTGCTCTTCCCGATGAAGCTCTTCATAAGATCAAGGAATTGAGATGGGTCCCGGTCAATGCACGACCAATAAGTTATCCAGATAATTTACAATGGTTTCAGGAAATTGGTGTATGTGCTCCAAATGAAGCAAAAAGTATGGTGTTTCAGAATCTTATTGGATCCGTTGCCCCACTGGTATCAGTAGATTCGTCATGCTACCAGATTGTAGATTTCTACAAATGGGGTGAACAGCCAACTCTGAATTCCGTTGTTTCTCACTTCCAGAATGTAATACATTCATATCATGGAACATACCAGTCTCAGTATTTGGAAGTCGTTAGAAATATTCTGAAATATCTTTATGAAACTAAAAAGGGTTCCACTCCAGAGATTTTGAACAGATTGCCTGTGTTGAGATGTGCTCTTACAAATGACCACGGTTTTCAACCGATCGAAAATGTTGTCATTAATATTTTTAATGACCATGTCAACTACAATCTGAATCCTTACATTTTTGAATTGGCTGGTGCAATCAAGGATTACCACTCACTTTTTGTTCTACTTGGAATGAAAACAACCGTCGATTACGATATTTGTAAAACCGTATTAGAACGCATACGCAAAAAATACCAGGCACGGACGTCAAAAAAACCGCATGTTTCAGAGGTTAAAAAAGACAGAAAACTGACTGTAAATATTTTATCAAGCATAGCTGATATGAATGTAAAAACAAATGATTTACAAGTTTTGCCTATACCAACGGAATCATCAACTGATACTTGCTTGGACTTTAAACTAGTCGAAGAATGCACTTATGTCTCTACAAAAGGAAAAAGTAAATTATTAGAAAAATTAAGTAAAATGGACAACACTTGTGAAGATAATGAAGAAGACTCAATAACTTATGTCCACCCAGACATTAATGAACTTGCACCATTTCTTGGAGTAATGTCAATTCAGAAACGGTTCATGCTGAACGAAAATACAGAACCTATTGCATTTGCACAAAATGAACAATTAACAACTAGATTAGCGAACCTGCTTGAAAGTTACACAGATGGGTTAGCGGTACCCAAAGAGCTAGTACAAAATGCAGACGACGCAGGAGCGACAAAGGTTTGGTTCATGTATGACGAAAGAGAAAACATGAACTGGAGACATGGTTTGTTTGACGAAGGTATGGCTGAATGCCAAGGACCAGCTCTTTGGATCTATAATGATGCTGTGTTTCAAGAAAGTGATTTTGAAAATATCAAAAAACTTGGTGAAAGGACGAAACTTTTAGAAACAGATAAAATTGGCAAGTTTGGACTAGGGTTTTGTTCTGTTTACAATATTACCGATGTTCCGAGCTTTATTAGCAAAAATTCTTTTGCTGTTTTTGACCCACATGTGTATCACCTTGGAGAAGCGGCCATTAATCAAAATGCTGGCATTAGAGTTTTGCTATCAAGAAGTTATGTAAAAGCATTCGAAAATCAGTTCAAGCCATACGATGATGTATTTGGGTGTAAATTAACAGCAGGAAAATTAAAAGAATATAAAGGAACTTTGTTTCGGCTTCCATTGCGATCTCAAAAACAAGCTCACATTAGCAAGATAAAGGGCTTGCAGTATACCAAGCTTGAAATGTTAAAACTGCTTGAAAAATTTGCAAAATCGGTGGCTAATCTGTTATTATTCACACAGAACGTGGCCGAAATTTGCGTTTATCATTTGGAATCAAGAAGTTGTAATCCAGATCGGGATAAAAAGTTATTATTTAAGACATGGAAGACAAAGATAAACGGAACTAGACAAACACCCCTCAAAGCAGTTACTCGCGCAATGAAGACGGATAATATTTCAGAATTACAGCTTCAGACGGAGATTGTGGATATTGGGATAAAATTTGAAGAATCTGCCAAAATTTTGAAAAAAGAATTTAAAAAATCGGAAAAGGTATGCAGTTGGATCATTTCATGGGGGAATGGAAAATCTTCGTTTGAACTAGCCAAAGAGTTAGCCAGCCAAGGGGCACTGCCATTAGGTACAGTTGCTGTCCCCATTAAACGGTCAGAGCAAAAACTCGCAGATTACAGACCAATCCAGTCGCTTCCTAACGGATTTTATTCTACAAGTCGTATATTTTGCTTTTTGCCACTTCCAGTTGAAACCAAACTGCCACTGCATATAAACGGATGCTTTATGGTGGAACAGAATAGGAAAGGTTTAATGTCTATCACAGATGATGATAAACTGAATCCTAGCAGCCAGTGGAATCAAAATATGTTTTCTGATGTTGTGCCCACCGCCTTCATACACCTTTTGACAGCAGTTGCGGGTATGACGGAACATCCGATCATAGAAACAAATTACTGGGCTATTTGGCCTAAAATACACAAACATCTTGACAAAAATTCCAATTTGCTACTGCAATCTTTATATAAATGCATTTTAAATGAGAATGTGCCTGTATTTTATCGAAAATCAAGATCACTGACTTATGCTGGATTGTCGCTGCAGGAAGTACTATTTTTGGATCCAGAATTTAGAAATTCTGAAGATGGTGATGTTGCGTTTAATTGTTTGCTTTGGTTTTATAAGGGTGATAATGTTATAATGGACATGACAAATGAAATCTATGAAAACTTCAAACAGGCAGACCAAGAAAACATTTCTAAATTAGATGACAGAGTTATCTCAAAGGTTGCATTTTTCGAGAAATACTTTTTCCCAAACTTAAAAAGTCAATATTGGAAACAGTCTAAAAAGAAGGAAAGAGAAACTTTGTTGATAGCTGCATTGACAGATATTAAGTTGTTCGATTTAATCAAATGCCATGCGTGCATACCTGTAAAGTCTTCAGATATACTTCGTCGTCCTTCAGATTTGGTTTTGGAAAGCAGTTTTGTTAGTGATATGTTCGCCGAAACAGACTTTCGTTTTCCCATGAAGTCTATTGCAAGCTACAAAACTAGGTTGTTAGAACTGGGAATGATGAACCTTCACGTGTCATCAACCGTTCTCTTAGAAAGGACAAGGTCAGTCGAAAAAATAGAGGAATCGTTTCGCTATGAACGATCAAAGGCAATAGTCAAATATTTGAACAAACAAATACTAAACCATAAAGATGTGATATCTAAAATACAAGAAATATCTTTTTTGCCAGTTATGTCAAAACCGACTTCCTGGCCATTGTCTTGGAAGGGTGATGACTTAGGTGCAACAAAAAAGTTTTTATCACCTTCAAAGTTATATAGTCCATGGAATAATAATACTGTTGGCTCTGTAGGATTCATCATGGATAAAATGGATGAGATTCCAGCAAAAGGAACAATTGATGTTCTTGCTCTCAAGGAAGTGACAATAGACGATGCTATTCAACAGTTTGAAATTTTAGGAAGCGCCAGTTTACATACTTCTCGTGGAATAGAACAACTGTGTTGTAATCTATATAAGATAGTAAACGATCATCTCTCAAACCAAGCACTCCAAGAACAAATAAAAAGGAAATTGTGTCATTTTAGCAACCAAAAAATTATTTGTTTAAATGGAAAGATGATAGAACCATTCAAGGTAGCAAAGGAACTAAAGGGAAAATGTTCCCCTTTCCTTTACAGGTTGTCTCGCGAACTAGAAATACACAATAAACTGTGGCAGTATTTGGGAATAAAAGAGTATTTTGACACCTACACATTGATAGACCATGTGAAGAGAATAAGTGATCTTCATGATAAAAAAAGACTGCGTGATGACAAAACTGTACACCATTTTGTGAATATATTAGACAATCTATCATCAGCTTTTGAACGTGAAAACAGGGAAATTACATTGAAAGACAAATCTTCTCTATTTATACCCGATGTGAGCGGCGTTCTTCGACCATTGGCAGAAATTTGTTTTGATGATAGGTACCCAGTTCATCTTTTTGGATGTAATGATTTACATTTTGTTCATCATTGCATCACTGGCAGAATCATAAACAGCTTAGGTATTTTGTCAAAACGATGCATGCATTTACGACGGTTTTCAAATATTCTACCATTTGGCCAGAAAGAAAAACTTGTAACCAGATTAAAACATTTAATAGCATCTTATCCACGTAATCATTCTGTGCTGAACGAATTGATTCAAAATGCTGACGACGCAGGAGCAACAGAAATAAAGTTTATTGTTGACAAGAGAGAACATAGAAGGGCCAAAATTTTTGATGATAGATGGAAATCTCTGCAAGGTCCAGCTCTATGTGTTTTCAATAATGCATGCTTTACAGAAAAAGATCTAGTTGGAATTCAGGATTTAGGAGAAGGGAGCAAATCTAATGATCCTAGCAAAACTGGTCAATTTGGCATAGGTTTTAATGCTGTTTATCACCTAACTGATGTGCCTTCATTTTTGACAAGAGGAGAAACGACACCTAATGGAGGTACTTTTTGTGTATTTGATCCTCATTGTCGCTTTACCCTGTCAGGAGAGCCAGGTGAGCCTGGTATGCAAATTCAAGACCTCGAAATGTTAAGTGAATGCTACAGTGACGTTTATGACACATATTTACAAAGTGAGTTACCAGCCAAGAAAGGGACTTGGTTTCGCTTTCCTTTGCGAACAAAGGAAATGGCGTCACATTCTAAAATAAGTGACAAGACTGTTACCTGTCAAGCAGTAGAAAAGATGCTTGATGAAATGAAAGAGAACATGAAAGACAGCTTACTCTTCTTAGATAATGTTCGCAGAATAGATGTTTTTCATATTGAACAAAATGGCGTTGAATCTAAAAGATCATTCGTTGAACTAGATATTTCCAGAGAAGAGAATCGTTTAAAACATCATTTCGTAGCTGAAATGAATAAAAAGATAAACCTTCTAACAACAGGTCGATTGCAATTAAATAAATGCATGCTTCATGAAACTAGATATACTGTAAGAATTAAAGACGAACTGTCAATGAGACAATGGATGATTGTTCAAACGTTTGGTTTTTCGAAACCTGATAAACTCCCAGCCAATATAAATAACGAATTCAGAGATGGAAATTTAAGACTTGTACCGAGAGCAGGTTCAGCAATTTGTCTTGATTGTGAGAACGTTGACCATACTATTGGAAGGATTTTCTGCGTCTTACCGCTGCCAGTTGAAAGTGGCTTACCAGCTTATATAAATGGTAATTTTTCGTTAGATCAGAACAGATCCCATTTATACGAGTCAAGCAAACAAGATGTAAGATACGAATGGAACAAATGTCTTCTTGAACAAAGTGTTTCATATGCATTTGCCAGTTCAATAGATTATTTTCACAATCATATCAACAGTGGAAAAAATGTTGAAACGCAACTTAAATCAT
Organism: Geukensia demissa; assembly: GCA_034783895.1. NCBI lineage: Eukaryota > Metazoa > Mollusca > Bivalvia > Mytilida > Mytilidae > Geukensia > Geukensia demissa. The sequence goes on from JARWCS010353309.1 coordinate 13,308, forward strand.
ACTTCAACAAATTTCCCAGTTTTAAGAATGCCAATGGAGAATGGTGGAAGCTGTTAGTCTTTGAAACCTACAGATGCATTCATGAAAGAGAACTGCAGGTATTTCCAATTTTCCCACCGTTTATGAAACATATACTTCAACAAGGAAAAAAGAAACCAAATCAGAAATTGCACCCTGAAAATCGAACGATAAGATGGGTAGCAAAACAGACCAACGGCGAATCATTTCCTACGTATTTTGATGACTTGAGCAAGCGTGAAACATTTTGCGTTACGACTCAAAATTTAAGCCGGTTGCATGTCACAGAAAATACTTTCCGTAAACAGCAGTGTTTATTTGACGAGGAACATTTACTCCGAACGATTTTGTTTGATCTAGGCATGAAGATCACATGTACACCAATGTTTATTCTTGAAAGCATTAATGCAGCATGTTATCATTTTCAAGATCACAGTAAAGATTCATCTGATGAAATTGAGCAGAATAAGAACAAATGCATATGCACGAAAACAGTAACACCAGAAGCAACAATCAATTTTCTCAAGTCATGGAACACAAAGGAAAAAGATAGATGTTTTGTGGGAGGAATAGAAGGTTTTTTGTCTCGAACAAAATTCCAAACAGTGCAAAAACTTCTTATAGTTTTGAGATTTTGTTTGCAAATGTCAGATATAACTTATGATGATTTAGAAAATGTTCCACTGATTGTTCGAAACGATGGTACCTTAACCACTTTTAACAGTACGCTTATTTTGTCAAGATTTTGTGATCTATTGCCAGAATCTGGCCGTGAATTTGTTCATCGAGAACAGATACATTTGTTAACTAGGTTTGAATGCAATTTCAATTCATTGGATGTATCGACTTTTAAAAAGCTTCTAATAGAAAATGTGGATGAAAGATATAGTAAGGACAAAATTTTGGAATGGGGTGAAAACAACTTTCCTGATACTAAATGGATGACAATATTTTGGAAATATTTAGATGGCTGTGCAAATGTTGCTTCTCATTTTGGAAACTGGTGTTTGGTACCATGTGTTTGGTATGACAGTAGCAAAAAACTGGTTTCTTTCGAAAATGCCCATCTGGTTATGGATATCAACAGTTTTCACGATGAAGATGTCAATTCGTTATATTTGCAGAGTCAAAAAGGAGAGAAGCTGAAAAACTGTTTTCATAAACTGAATGTACCGACCCCAGATCATATCACACAAGAGTCAAAACATCTACAACAGCTTTTGGCATCCTATAACACGCCTAGCAAAGTTATTAAGTGTCTGTACTTTCATAGAAATGCATTATTGTGGGAAAAGCTTGATTTTTCCGACGGTGATACAATTTTATCTTTCTTGAACAATGTCTCACACATGTCCCAGGAGGAAAAGCATATGGTGCGAGCACTTCCATTGTTTACGTCAATATTGGAACAATTTGTCAAGTTGGAAGATGCCAAAACAATATTAATTGTAAAAAAGGAAGTTCACATTATAATGGATGGGTTGCAGTCATTATGTTATAATACCAAAACGTTAATGATAAAATACAACTCAGATCATGAACACTTGTATGAGTATCTTGGTTGCCAAATGTGCTACCCAACTGGATATGGGTGCCAGCATCTACTGCAATCTTTGTATACGACATTCATATTGCCAAATTTTACTTATCTTAATACAAATGCCCACTTGAAGCATCTTGTATTTGTGCGAGAAAAGTTATTGCATTCTGAGGATGTTAAAATCTTATTACGTAAATTGTGTTTTATTCCATCAGTGGGCAACCGTGACTTGTTATCGGCAAATCGATTTTTCAGTCCCCATATTCCAGTTTTCAAAAAACTTTGTGGTCAATCTGATATTCCTCCGGATCCTTATGACACAATCGAATGGAAAGAGTTCATGGAATATGCAGGGATGAAAACCGTTTTGTCAAAAGATATGTTTCTCGAATTTGCAAAACAAATCCAACAGAGTGGAAAGAGTCCCCTTTCAGAGGTTCAGTCAAAGGAACTCATTTCCTATTTATTTTTGATGCCAAACATAGCAGACGAAACTGAATTTCTTGGCCAAGTAGGTCAAATAGACTTTGTGACACCATATGCAATAGAACAAACATATAGGAACGTTTGTAAACAAAGTAACTTAAATCGACTGATTTCTTATCAAGGTTCAGTCAAGCAAGAACACTTCAAGATATCATGGACACAGAATCAAATTTTGCCAGAATATGCCGTTCCGTCGAATAAAACAGTCGCAGATGGTTTACAAATCCTAGAAACCCCAAGTCTTAACTGTATTTTATCTCATATACATAACGTTTGTCATTCTTTAAGTAGTAACAAGAATCGCAGTAAAAAGCTTGTTTTTGAACTTATGGATCGTTTTTATAATGTTTTAGAAGACATTCAGGATGTTTCGGATGATGAGCTGAAGATAAGACTTGCACAAACCAATGTTATTCATGTAATTGAGCATAATTTATTATTACCGGCAAACCAGGTAGTTTTAGAGATTAAATCATCTAAGGAAATAGTTCCATATCTTGTTAAAGGATCACGAAAATATGGAAAGTACTTTGAACTGTTTAAAAAACTTGGGGCGAGTGAGGAAGTAAACTTTCTTCATTATTGCAGAGTTTTAGCGTCTATTAAGGCATCTGTTGTTGAAAGTAAACTGACAACTGGTGAAGTTGAAGTGACTGAGAAGGCCACTTTAGGACTTCTACAATGTTTAAAGAAACATGAATCATGTGACGAAATACCACATTCAGAAGAGGTGGAATTGTTCTTGTTGAATGAAAAAAAGAGGCTGAGGAAGTCGAATGAATTAATCATCATTGACAATGTTGCTTTTCAACGTCGTTTGGTAGAGATAATGGAGCTTGATTTTTTGCATGATATGACTGCCCTTAAACAAAATGGACAAGAACTTGATCCGCCCACACTTTTGCAGAAATTGCCAAAACACATGAGATTGAATCTCCTTTCAAACGTTGTAACAGAGGTTACAGTAAATACTTCATGCGTTATAAAAAGTAATCTTGCCTCTGAATTAGAAAACATTTTAACTGGACAAAAAGGAAAATACATCATTTCAAGGTTAGTCAAAACATTTGAAAAGAAAACAAATAGGGAAGCTGACAAGAAAGACCTGAAAGATATTCAAACGAAATTAAGAACGTGTAGGGTGATTGCATTATCCAAACTAGAAACAGTACTCGTGTACAAAGAGAAGAAAATGCATTCAAGCATAAGACAAAAACAATTGTTCTACGATCTGGACAATAATATTTTATATGTAGGAGGTACTGAAAATCTGTCTGCGGATTGGATGTTAGAAAACGCTTCCTATTTAGGTCATGCAATTTTTAAAATGTGTAAGGCTTTAGTAGATATTGAGGACCTGCAAGCAATTGTTCCACGTCTCCAATCTTCAGAAGCTGACATTGAAGTATTTCTTGATGATTACGGTGCTGCATGCATTGATTTTAATTTAAAAGATATCTCATGGTATCCAGCTCTTGGTTCCTTAGTTGAGCAGGAATTCATCGATTATTTGATTACTGACCTGATTGACTTTGAAGATGGGACTATAGTAGTTTATGAACAATATGATGACTCTGGCGAGCACAGAGAACATGATACAACTATTTACATTTATGTTAAAATTATCAGAAAAATATCTGATGATAAAGAAAGATTCCCCTTATATTGTATTAACATGGGCGAGACTGAAGCTCAAGTAAGATCATATCGTTTGTATAAGATTGTAAGACCATCTCAAACAATGTCAACTGATCTTGAAATATATTCTGATGGACACTCGCATGCTCGACTCGGTGATGCTAAAATTAATGAAATTAGACAAACCATTGAAGGAACTCTTGTTGATGCCTGGAAACTAGGACCAGAGGAGTTTAAGAGAGTGGTCCGTCGTTTGGTACGACGATGGCATCCTGATAAAAACCAAAATGATAGGTATTGTTCCGATGTTTTTAAACATTTGATGGAGTTTATTAAGAAACTGCAATCTGCACATATTGACGTCACGAAAATACCGCAATATAGAGAGCATAGAACAAGTACCTGGAATACATATATGCACAATGCAAAAACAGCGAGAGTGCCGGAGAATAAAAGATATACATTTGATGTAGATGGGTTTGCCGACAATATAATTCAAAACTTCACAAGACGGAGGGGTTTCGCCAGAAGCGATTCTTCGTGGAAATATACACCAGAGCAATGTAATCCCCAGCCAGAAGTAGGGCGAGTCTGGATAAAACAGGCGAAATTTGATGTCCGTGCTGCTAAACATGGACTTACCTCTGAAGAAGAGTATTCATATAATTGGGTGTGTTTTCAGAGTCAACAGGTATGTACCCTCTATCCTGTTTAAGAAAAATGTTTTAAATTCATTGCTTTAGTATTGGTAAGGAATATATTCAATATCTTCCACAAATAACTGATTAAAAAACAATATACGGGCTGTCGAAAAAGAGAAAAATCTGTATTAGGTACATATTTGGTCCGTATTTTGTATGAACAATTCAATCAGATATTGTAATACAATGATTCAGTATGGCTTTGGTTTTGGATATCTGGTTAGCTTACCTGGTCAAAGCCCATGTGGGTTTCTATCATCACTAGGCGTCCGTTGGAGTCATTAAGCGTTTACATTTTCATCTTCTGCTCAAACCCCTAGGTCAAATAGAACCAACTTTTACAGGAATCGTCTATTGAATGTCCTTTACAAAGTTTCATCGTTTCATCCTGATTAGACAAAATACATAGCTGCTATAAACGATTCTTGTTTCTGATTGGATAATACATTTAAAAAATCTTCTTTGAAATCAGTTAACGAAATGGGCAATACACTGTATTTAATACGGAGCATTTAAGGAAGATCACTTTTTAAGTTTCCTTATTTTATCCCTATCAGAAAAAAGGTCTGTTACGTTAAACAACCACATTGCCTCGAGTGCGGAAGGTCGTGGTTCGATCCCCGGCCGGGTAAAACTAACGGCGTTAAAATTGGTATTTGCTGCTTCTCTTATCACACAGCATTTGGGAGTAAGAGCCAAGACTGGTCGGCCAGGGTCAGAATATTAAATGTTAGGGAAAAGTGGCACGTCTTCCTGCGGACTGTTGCTTTCAATAATTAGCACGTTTAAAATCTGGTTCAGTGTGTCGGACTAGTACAAACCAGAGTTCAATAATCATCACTCATCATTAAATTGCTCTCATCCTAAACATGCATGAGATATTTACCGCTGGACGTTAAGCATTATTCAATCAAATAATCGCACGAAAATTTTCCCCCATTTTGTATTTTTTATGGGTTACTTGTTAAATGGGGCAAATGTTGTAAGCTTTTAAATGACTTTATCAGATATGCACCATAGATATATATAATATCAGAAATTATGTTTTATCCTATTTGGATTTTTTTATATTAAAGCATGTTAACATTAAAAAATAACTATAGGACACCAAACGAAATTTGCCACAACAAAGTTGAATCTTTATCAAAAGTTATACAATGAAATATATCATATTATATACTAGTAAAAAAAAGAAACGTTACATCG
>JARWCS010353310.1:0-10971 GCA_034783895.1 Geukensia demissa
AAATGGTTTTAATGCAAATGTTATGTTGGAAACTGATTGACAGGTGAGCGATGACAGGCTCCTGGGAGCCTCTGGTTCAGACAGTATTTTAACTCAAAATGGCAAAAAACTACAACATTAAATAATTAGAGAAACAAAATCTTGCTTGTTAAATCATTGATAATTGTATTTTCTACAATTTGATAGTTACACCTTCAAATTCCTTACCAAGACTCGAAATATGATTATAAATGGCTTACATGTAATGTAACTCATTAAAAAAAGAGTTTTGGTGAGATTTGCCAAAATTACTAAAAGCATTTAAGGAACATTAACATGTGATCCCTTCCCATCCACTAGTTTAACAGTGCTAACTCATTATAAATTAATTGAAATATTTCTTGATCCAGCAATATTTGTAATTGTTACAGTTTCTAAAGAATGTTGAAATAAACAGAAATTTTTGTATAAGATGTATACGATGTAAGGACATCATGCTTAAAAGTAAACATACTTATAATGAGACAAAGTAAATGGTAATCATTGTACATTTCTTCATAAAGTATAATGCTGTATGCAGCTGGTTATATTTGTTGTAAGTATAAAACCTGGAAAAAAACCTCAAGGTTATTTTGGAAAAAAATATTAGTAAACTGAGCCTTTGTATCCCCACAATTACAGTTTGAAACAATATCTGGTTTGGTTATGTGAAATTTAGGTTAAGATTTCATGAATAATTATCCAAATTGAACTGGTTGGGATGGTGTTATATTCAGATTGTGACATGATGTTAGTCGATCAGTTGTTATACCATCAGTGAACGAAGTGTATGGGTAACACTATAAAACAATGTGTTACAAACATTCATGACCTCTATATGACCTTGATCTTTGACCTCAATGTCAAAATTGTGGTTTTAACTCTGAATTTGTGTCTTGGCCATATCTTCTTTGCTCTTCAACATAGGCATACCATATTTGACGAATAAGTTTATGACCAAGAGACGATGTGTCGCCTACATTCATGAATTCCATATGACCTTGACCTTAGACCTTACACCATACAATATTTGATAATTATCAAAAGGAAGATTTGGACTTAATGTCAAGGAGACCATACCATCTCCAGAAATGCTGAAACTTTACAAATATATTGAAAAAAACTTTAGATTTAAGTGTAGTGATTTGTGTGATGTTGTTAGTCTCTGTTTATCTTCTTTTGGTCATGGTCTTGTCAGTCTTCTATTTCTCTTCGATTGGCCATGGTTTTATCAAGTCTTTTTTTGTGCATGTTCTCAAGTATTCTGTCTTCTTTTAGCCATGATTTCCAGTATTCTGTCTTCTTTTAGCCATGATCTCCAGTATTCTGTCTTCTTTTAGCCATGATCTCCAGTATTCTGTCTTCTTTTAGCCATGATCCCCAGTATTCTGTCTTCTTTTAGTCATGATCTCCAGTATTCTGTCTTCTTTTAGCCATGATCTCCAGTATTCGGTCTTCTTTTAGCCATGATCTTGTCAGTCATCTGTTTCTATACTTTTGACCATGGTCTTGCCTGTCATCTTTTTCTCTTCTTTTGGTCATGGTCTTGTCACAATCTACTGTTTCTCTTGACTGTTTCTCTTGACTAAACAATTTTCATCTTCACCTTTGGTGTCTTCAAAAGTTATATTAGAAAAAAAGATGTGTAGATGTCTTAACAGTTTTTGTTGTTAATTGTATTTTCAACATTAACCTTTTGAATTAAATGTTCTCAACTTCTAGCATATTACATAATTTCTCTTTATTTTAAAAGGTGATGTAGCACAGAAGAAGTTCATTAGTAGTGATGCGGATACAACTACCATTGAATTAGATGGGATGGAAGATTATCTAATTTTAGCTTGTGATGGGTTATGGGATGTTGTAGACCCAGACACGGCTGTCAAGCTAGTCTATGATAGTGTACAGACTGCTAATGGGGATTTAAGTGGTACAGCAAAACATCTGGTAAACACAGCAAAAGATTTAGGTTCTAGTGACAATATTACAGTGACTGTCATTTTCTTTAGAAATGATATTAGTCCACCTAAAATACCTCAAGTGTTTAATTTTGGCCTATCAGAGTCTCAGGGAAAATCCAATTCAAATGATAATGCTAATTCCAGTGGAAATTCTGGTGAAAAGAAGCTTGACAAGGGTGATAACTCTAACACAAACAAGAAACCAGATGGCAGCTCAGGGAATTGTATGATTGACAATGAGGGACAGTTGAATGATCAGTCTGAATTCATGTCTAGCACTGAAATTTCTACCCAGCGGGAGAAAATCAGGAGACATAGAGGACATGAAAATAGGAATAATGTAGATGAATCCAAACTGCTTCCAATAAAGCCAGTCTTAACGCGGAATGAACCAATATTTATCATAAACAGTCCCCAAGAAAAACCTCAGACTTTATCCTCACCAATAAAACTAGAGAATCAGCATAGTACTATTGCAGGATTTAGGAAACATTTTGAAACTGTTTCTGTAAAAGATTTGAAAGACTTATCTGTTGATACTGAAATTGTGTCAAGTAGAAGTCATGATAGATTTTTGAAGGTCAGTGATCTTGATGCAAAAGAAAATGCTGTAGAATCAGATCACAATTCACTTATCTCAGGATATCTAACGAATTCCAATCATTCTGAACCATTTTATAATAAATCAATGTACACTACTCACAAGAAACACCATAGACGGAGGCATAAAGAACCTGTAAATCATGAAACAGCTGAGAAAAAACGTATCAGACGGCATAAAGAGTTATCTCCCATTGTTTGGAATTTCACTGGTTCATCCAAGCCAGTTGTTAACAATTACAAATTAACTTATTCTAAGTCAAATTCCTCATCAACGTCACGTTATCCAGTACATTCTCATTTAAGAGAAACATCAATATCAGTACGGCAGTCTTTTCCAGATTTATCAGTTCTGGAAAAGTATAAATCACCAAGATTATCAAATGATTCCCGTCAAACAGAAAATGGAAATATGTTCCTAAATCAGTCTTACGATTTTGGTCACAGCAAAATGGATACAGCACCACCACAGTTACCGAAATTGAATTTGAATGGCACAAAGTCAAATTCACATTCCCCAACAAGCAAGTTTCCATCAACATGGAAACCAAGAAAACTTGGCAAGATGGTTGGTGGAAACATGATGGATGTTCCACCTTCACCTCTTGATAATCATAAAATTTACACAGATCGACATCACTAAAATAAGTTGATTTTTTTTGGCAAACTTTTAAAACTAACATCTGTTTTCTCAGGAAATTGTAATGATGCTTTTTATTTATAAAACCATCTGATAATTATAAAAATAAATTGACTCTCATTGTCTCAGAGGTGCATTTACATGTTGAAACTTTTTATTCAACCCTGCTTCAAACTTAGCCTGTGCAGTCAGGTTTCAGCTACAGTTTGATCATGTCACTTTATTCAATACATTGGAAAAATTGCTCAGCTACCATCCAATATTTGATAGATTTGTCTAACATGCTGGGTGTTTACATTGTCAACCTTGAAAACAGACAGTGGAAGTTTGAAGTGAATTGGATAAAAAAGTTACATTGTGTAAACAAACTTTAATTGAACTGAAGTTTTAAATGAGTTGTTTTTGGTAAAATTATTATTTTTTTCTAAGTGAATTATACCATATGAATTTTACTCCTTGTGAGTATGAGAAATGAAAGATACAGTGTATCAGCCAAAGAGACCTCACGACATCTCACCAAGTAAATAACAAATGTAAGCTTGGAATATCTACAGTTTTTATGAATTGAATATACCTCAATATTTCAGTATTAAGTAGTAACTGTGAAATAATCAGATATGATTAAAATTGTCTTTAAACTCCTTTATATTAAACTTGTTATTTTGGTCTAAGATTTCAGTGAATACAACTACATCATGTACTTGATTTTTTAACAGTCATGATAATGAAGGCCTGCAATGGAGATCGGTTTTTTCTGTGTGATTATTTGATTGCTTAAATTTTAAACTCACCTGACCAATGGCCATGTGAGCTTTTGACATCACCTCCTTTCATCATCCCTCTGTTTCCGTAAACATTAATATTTTCACTTATCCTTTGAAACTGCTATGATTAATGGAACCAAATTACAGATAGCCTCTATGGAAGTCCTAAACAAAGAGTCCCTGTTTCATCCTGATTGGATAAAAAAAAAAACATGGTTGCTGTCTACAATTCTTGTTTCTGATTGGCTGATACATTAAAAAACCTTTTTCTTATAAACCTCTTTGCCAAATGGATTAATATTTGATTTGGATCATCAATGTAAGGTCCAGTATTCAATTTCCTCATTTCAACTCAAACTAAAAACATGGCAGCCTTGGCAATTCTTTTTTCTGAATGGCAAAAACATAAAATATTTTCCTTAAAAATGCTTGTCCAAGTGAAACAATATTTGACAGGAAGCATTTATTCAAGGTCCTTAACAAAATTTGCTCATTTTGTCCTGATCTGTGAAAAAACATGGCCATCATGGATGATTCTTGTTCCTGATTGGCTGATACATTAAAAAATCTTTTCCTCAGAAACTGCTCAGCCAAATGGATTTATATTGGATTTGGAGCAAGTATTCAAGATCCTGTATAAATTTTCCTCATTTCATCTAAATCAGAATAAAAATATGGCCGGTTCTTGATTCTGATTGGCTGAAATATAAAATAATGTTCACCTCCGAAACAACTTGGCCAAATGAATATTTGACAGGAAGCATCTATGCAACGTTATTCATAAAATTTCCCAATTTCTTCCAAGGGAGATCCTTTTTAATTTTAAACAACAATCATGGCCTCTGTTGGCCATTTGAACGTTTGTTTCTGATTGGCCGAGTCTCGTGTGAGTTATACAGTCTCACCATTGTGAGCCTCTAGTGTTATCTGATGATATTTATTTCTAATCATATATATACAGTAAGTGGCTAGAAGTATTGGCGCACTAGGTTTTTCACTGTATATTTCGTATAAAATTGTATTTTTTCAGAAAATTATCATGAAGTCATTTCTTATCTGATTTTCATGAAATTTTTACTATCAAGTTTAAAAGAGTTTCATTGTTTATTTAGACATGATTTTCTTGCTTGTATATTAAAAGAATATATGATGAAAACATGGAATTGAACTTATGATGTCATTTTTCCTATATAAGCAAGTAAAATTATGACATCAAGTTTGATCTCTCTGTTCAACTCGTTAGTTATTCAAAAAGAATGAAAATTATGCCTAAATATACAATGAAACTCCTTGAAATTCTCTGTTTAACAAAGCAAATTTCATAAAATCTTATAAGAAATGACTTCATAATAATTTTCTAAAAAACTGTGGTTATACATGAATATATAGTAAAAAAGGTCAATGCGCCAATACTTCTGGCCACTTGCTGTATGTTTTAATTACTTTTGATAAAAAAGAATCGGAAATGATCACAAAGGCAAGTTACATCAGATTATTTTATTAACAAGGAAACTTCTACTTTTTTGTGATTTTATGGAACCCCTAAGTTTTGAAATCTTCGATAATGAGAGTCAATTGTATTTTTTAATTTTATTCTCAAGATTGCATTTTTAACATAGTAAAATGCAGTGCTAATTTTATTTTTATTATTGCTTACATTTTTGGAATGATTTGATATTTAATTTTCAAATTGGAATAAAAAAAAATACATTTAATTATTCTAAGTGATTTTAACCAATTATTCATCAATGTTGATGAGTGTATATGTCATCAATGAGTTTGAATTTTTTTAAAAATAATTATCTTTTCCCAAAAGAAATTTTTGAAATCTTTCATTTTAAGGGAGTTGAAAAAGATTTTATTGAAAAACTTCACATGAAATTGCATGGCAACCAAATGAGGAATTATGCATAATCAACATGTATTATAGTCAGATTTGTAATTAACAGACAAATACATGAATAGGTTGTGGAGAAAATGAGTTGGATTATAGATTTACCAAATAATGTTTTATTTTGAAGCATTTTTATATCCAAAGAATATCTGAAAATGAATAATATCATTAGCTACTTAGGAGAAATATCTTTGCCATGAAATATATTATAAATATTTAAATTTATTGTTAATTTCCATTCAATATTTTTCGTCTTTAATATACTTAATATACTGATCATTTCATCAAATTTTATCTAGCATTGGTTTTCATTTGTGCCAACATTTCATTTTAAATACATGTGCCATAGAATTATATTATTAATTTGTAGGCATAATTTTACTGTCCAAAAAAAGCAGAAAACGAATTGAAAAACAGTGGTGAATGGAATACTTCAATATAAGTTTTGTTCATTAAAGTATGTTTCACTGAGCTGAGTCTCTCACTTTTGTATACTTTAAAATTTTTATACATTTTCTTAGTTTTTCTCCACTCATATGGGAAATTTTGGAAATTTTGTTGTTTTCCATTATAACAATTTTTGCTTGCAAAAATAAGGAGTTTTAGAAAATTTAAATATTTTACTTTGATTTTTTATCTATTGACATATAATTATGCATAATGTTAGAAAAAATAAGCTTGGCGGTACCAGAAATGCAAGAATATAGATGTCATCGGAACTTTAATTTTTCACAAGAATCAGCAATTTTCGTATGAGCACAGGACAAACAAAGACACCTGTAATACTTCGAACATTAAATTCCATCTCTGGTAAGATAGTTAAATCTCATTTTAAACTTCCTTTTCAGATTTTGTCATTACTTTAAGAAGTAATAGCCAAAACATAAGAGACAGTCCAGTGAAACATACTATAACAATACCTATTTCAGTTTATACTTCTAACATTTAAATTTAATATTAATTATGCCATTAAGTTTATGATAATTCCATTAAGTATCATACCATGGTAGTAAATAGAAGTCAGATTATACAAGAGATAAAAGTGTCAAACCTTATTTAATTATTTATGGTGGTATACCTTGGAGATAACTCTTGAAATCAGTAATATGTTTATAATATATCATTACCCCCTGTACATCAAAAGTTTTTTAAGCATTCAATTGAAAGAGATCATAAGAGATCTGTGTTAATAAGATGCTTACATGAAACGCATACGCACACAAGATTTGTCTCCCTTTTTATAGGTCTACTCCTTAATCATGTTAATTGTCTGATGACCGCCGCAATATGACTGAAATTATTTTTGAAAGTGGCATTAAACCAAAACTAAACAAACAACAAAATTAAATCTGATGATAATTGGCCAACTGAGTCAGAAACATAAAGTTTGTTACATTTTACTACCATTTATGAAGCAATAGCTGTGGTTATGTTTCCTTAAGTTTGATTTCCTCTGGAGCGCACATTTCATATTATTTACACCTATATTAACCAACCATCTGTCTTATCTGACATATTTAGTTTGTCCCTTGGAAGATCATGTAAGACAGGTCAGACTAGAATTAGTTGTTAAGGTTACTAATTATTAAGCATCATTAAGATTTGTTTTTATTTTTAAAGTGGATAACAAGACAATGGTTTATAGCCAGTGTTTGTTTTCATTTGATTCTCATGTTTTTGTCATAGAAATAAACAGAGTGCAATTTTCATGCTGATAATTATTATTTTGTATTTTTTATATATTTGTGTTATGACTATTATTTTGTATAAACACTGTGTATTTTTCATACTGTGTGTGTGATGAGTTTCAACCCACTATACCGCGTCAAGCTGTTTGTCCCATATGTTATTTGTTCTTGTTTGTATGTGTTCTTTGTTTTTAATGGTTTTGTTGTTGGTGCAGATTATTGTGGTTTTCAGTATTTTTTTGTCATCAAATATGTTCACATTGTTCAAAAAGTTAGAAATTATAGAACTCCAATAAATACTTAGTTTCACTTATCTTGATAGTACCAATATCTCTATCTAGCATGTCTAGTGTAGAATTTAAACAATTAGAACCTGTACAATGTTTTACTCTGCATGTAATTACTTACTGTTTTAAGTTTTCGAAAATCTTTTTTGCGGTTGTCCAAGAAGGGGAAGAATAAGAGTTGTCAGGGAGTCCATAATACTGCATTAAGTTAACAGTCCCTTAGGAATCAAATTAATTTGTAGATTCTCATCTTGTGCTAAAGGGTCACCTCTGTCTTTATATTTAAGTTTTATACAAGACTGTTCTCATTGTGTCATAAACAATCTCTTTCCTATTTCTTTTATCCACATAACTTTCAGTACAATCTGACCATGAATACTGAAGATACAGTTCAGAAACAGGTTTTCTCCAAACAAGTCTATTTCAAAGAACAAAAGGTTATTTTTTCACATATAATATAATTTGTAAACTGGTTCATTTCTTGGTTTCTTATTCTTATCCGTCATTTATAAGTATTTTAACATTTATATATAACTTACTAGTTAGTAATGGAAGGTCAGCCATGTGTCACAAGGTTACCAAAAAAAAAATTTGATATCAACCTGCCTACCCCATCGTTTTGCATTGAATTAATTCAAAATCTACTAATTAACCTGATCTGGCTTCAGTATCATAAATTATCTCAGTTTGTGGATTTCCTAATTTTCTCCCCAACTCAAAAATGGACCAATCAAATGCTGCAATTTTCAATATTTGAGGAAAAACTAAAGTATTTGAGGAAAATCTCAATTTGAGATGTTTTATGAAATTGAAGCCTTACCTGAAAGTGAATATGGTAAAATTTTGCAAGATTATAGCAATAGTTTATATTTTATATATGTTTACAAGGTGTTGATCGATATGTATATGTGCACAATAGTAGCATCTTCAACTAATGCCAGGTGTAGCTTTTTTTTCAGGAAATTTTTTAATCGACTGGGATACTAAAATTGATCACCTCTATGTTTTAAATTGAATAAGTGTTAAACTGTTTACATATGATATTTTGCACATTGTTGCTCCCAATGTCCTTGTGTTAGTTGAAGAGCGGGACTATAAATTCATAACAGACTGTTGAAATGATTTATTTTTGATCATTTTAAATATCATTAAGGAAATAATCTGTTTAATTTATTGAATACATTATCATACCTCATTGCTGTGTAATGTACACGAGTTAACATGTAACAAAAACTAATTTCAAGTTAGGTTCTAAGATTTCAAGTTTGAAGGGTGCAATACAAGAATTTTGCCAACAGGAAAAGGCACGACAATTTAAAAATTTTTATTCACATTTTAACACCTAATTTATGTAAAATAAATTGTGCAAAGAATACAACTTTAATTTTGATTATTAAAAAAATTAATGGTTTCACATATTTTTGGTCAACTTGTATAACCTCTCCTCACATTTGAAATGTTTGTGCAGACTGTAAAAGGTATTACCAAAAATAAAAAAAAGGTATTTTTGAAAGCCAGGATTGAGTTGTTTAAAACATAAATTGAGCAGATTAAATACAAAATAAGTGGCAACGTTTCTACTGAATCAAATGTTTTAAACAACTCTGCTTTGAATTGGCTTGGATGTATTTTTAAAGAAGAATTTTTTTATATAATAAGGAATAGAATACCTATGTTATAATTATATACCCAAGTTATTTTTAGATCACTTTATGATCTGTGTAATGTTATTGTTGCATTTATTATATAATACTCCTACATTATCCAAGTTTTGTATCAGGAATAAATAATCACATCTCATCTTTGTTGTCTTTAAATAGCCCCCAGATTGTCTTATAGAACAGTAAAACACTGGAGAAAAGCCTAATTCAGCAAACAGAGGAATGGCACCCATTTGTCTGGATGTCAAAATGTTATATTTTCAGTACGACAGCTTTTGAATAAGTTATTTGATCTAAACTAGTCTTGGATAGATTATGCATAAAGTTGATTTATTTTGGGGTTATAAGTT
This sequence comes from Geukensia demissa, assembly GCA_034783895.1. Lineage (NCBI taxonomy): Eukaryota > Metazoa > Mollusca > Bivalvia > Mytilida > Mytilidae > Geukensia > Geukensia demissa. Next base: position 9,864 of record JARWCS010353310.1, read on the forward strand.
CAAAGGTCACAGCTATAAATAAACTGAAATATTTTTAAAAAGACGGCTGTCCTCTTGGTAGTTCTTGAATGGATCAGATGTGAATGATATTAAAAAGTTTCATGCTTTGTCAGGAGAGGAGGCAACCATTTGAATTTGGCCGCCACTAGTACAAATGTCAAGGTAACAGTCACTTTCAATTTACAAATAAATGGTTTCTGGAATATATCTGCACATTTTATCAGATTTGGAATGAACTTGAGACGGTTTTGCATCATTAAGAAGTTATATTGATTTCAAGGTAACAGGTTCAAATTTCAAGGTCACAGGTAAAGGATTAGGTTAATTAGAACTTGTAAACAGTAGTTTGCACTCACGCAACTTGGCCAGTCATGTACACCAGTGCAGAGAATTTAAAAAAATTTTGACTTGAGCAAATTTGCCCAAATTCTTGGGCCAAAATGGGCCTTAATGACCCTCTTTACATCTAGGATTATCAATGTACAAAGTTGTATAATGAAATGATAAACTACCTTTTCTTAACCTTGACCTGTATACTAATATAGTACTGTTCTGCAAAGTTTCATTTTGATATCATAACTTGTTCATGATAAACTACCATCAACCTAACCTTTAACATTCAGGATGTGGCAATGAACAGATGCAGACTGGGCATAAAAACAAAAGCAAGGATAAAATAAAATTTTATTCTGCAAAAATATCACAATAAATGAACTGAATGTTTTCAACATTTTTAGCACTGAAACATCACAATACTATAAATCACAATACACCCTGTTACAAATAGATGAGAAACATTACAGAGTTATCTCCAATCAGCTGAGGATTGTTTGATTAAAACATACATGTATGCCTTATGGGAAGACACTTTAAAAATAAGGAAACCATCCATACAGGAGATTTATAAACATTTGTGTATTAATATTACTATAAGTGTGTTTACAAAACACATCCATAACAACTTATTTGATGCGTCTTCCCCTAGTGCAATTTATGTCTTAAAAGAACAGCCACAAGTGAGGAAAAACTGGGTTAAGGATGTTCGCTACTCAATTTGAAAATAAATAGCTTTTTAAAAGACTGTCATAAATATGTAGTGCTTTACACT
>JARWCS010353320.1:0-10970 GCA_034783895.1 Geukensia demissa
GCACACTCGAACTCCATGGGAAAAATAAGCTTCCATGGACAAAGCTGGAACATTCACTTCATCCACTCCCCATCGGCGATGGTATATTCTTTCGCCACACGGTAAGTCAAATACTAAAATATCTTTCAACCGGCGATCGTATATTCTTTCGACACACGGTAAGTCAAATACTAAATATCTTTCAACCATTCCATTTTGGATGTTATATTTTTCCACTGCACGTTAAGTCAAATATTTAATAATCTTTTAATCGTTCTGCCACACGGTAAGCCATATATTTTCCCATTATTCGCCACACAGTAAGTCAAATGTTCAACCTTGTTAACTGTATATATGTCATAAATTTCTAACAGTTCTACCTATCTTCAAATAATTAAAGATAGGTCCCATTCATTTGAAGATAGGTTCAATTAATTTAGAGATAGATTTAATTTTAAAAGATTCAATTTAACCTAAAATATCTTCAAATGAAATAAACATATTTTTAAATGAATTCAACCTATCATCTAATTTATTGAACTTAAGCAGCATAAACGTAACATATTAAATCTTTTGAAGATAGGTTCAATTCATGTTCATTACAAAGTGAACCCCGATAAGCCAAATATAAACTATGTTGGAAAGATGTAAAACCCTATCTTTCCAACATGCATTCCAAAACCAAAAAATAAATAAAAGTATAAAATCAAGCACGGGGAAGCTTATTTTTTTGAAGATATGTTTAAAATTTATATACATTTATTAATTGACCTTTTGTGATTAATTTTGTGTTTTATTTCTTAAATACATTCGTTGTGTAAAACAATTGATATTTGAATAATGAATGTGCTTTTTATTTATTTATTTTTTTTTACATCTTCCCGTGAAAGCTCATGCATAATCATTGATAACTGGCAGAAAAATCTTGATATTTCCTACAGAAAACGGTGCGTCATTTTTGTCGTTAATAGTTTATTATTGGGTACAGGTATGATATAGCATTCTCTGCGAGCACCGCTACATGACTTAATACATAAAACAGGTTTACCAATGTAAAATAAATATGGTTATTTTTTCAATAGTATTAGACCCCAAAATAGGAGAGGTGAACTCAAAGCGTGGTGAAATGGGGCAAAATCAAATGACATTGCCAGAAAAATGATTTACACAGTATACTTTTGTTTATATTTTTGACGGGATTGCTTCCTTTAGTAAAACAAATAGCCAGCTTTAATAGATTGAGCTGAAGAGTAAACTCTTTGGCTCAAAGGGTTACATCGCTGACTATCACGCAGACGACCGGGGTTCGATTTCCATTGATGGCGGTCGGGATTTTGTGTTGTCAATAACGTTCTCCTATATATTTCTGTAAGTGTCACACACGACTGCACTTTATTATTCAATTAATTTCATAATGTGCAAAAAATAAAAAGTTTCGTTGCAAAAATATAATATAATTCTCCGCCTGTTTTTTATATCAGACGGATTAACCTATCTCCGCTTGTTGTCTTTTTTATTCTTTTGTTTGATGTTTTGTTTGTTCCGAAACGTCCTGACCCGTACACCCGAGGGCGACCGGGTATAGAAATAGGCCGTTCGGTATCTCCGCCTGCAGGTAGAACCCATGTTAAGGGGGCGTCCGTTGGTTTGGTGGGATGTATAAATACCACCTCGATAGTAGCCGGGTTTAAAAAATAGGTTGCTCAGATTCTCCGCCAGGAGGCAGCACCGCTCCTAAAGGGGCGCCCGTTGGTTGGGGATGGGATTTATAAATTCTCAAACCGTCTCGGACGGGAACGTTACGGCCGTGCCCCGTGTTGAGAAAATGCCACGTTCTCAGGCTCTAGCTATATAAACAAACGCTAGGTGCAGCACTGGGCAGGTAAACTACACAATGATAGGTTTCTTGTATGTTGAAAAGCCTTCTAGTACTTCCGGTACCAGTAGAAATGTTTACAAATTACTTCATCTGCCCAGTGGCGCAATTTAGACTTAATTTACCGCTCCTACCCAAACAGTCATAATTCGGCAACCTGTGGCTATTAAATTTCCCGGCCGCCACGAAAGCTAGCCCCTTTAAGTGTCTAAGATTTATTGTTTGATTTCTTGTTCTCGTCCCGAATATGCATGAAATATTCGCCACTGCACGTTAACCAAAAATCAATAAATCAATCTCTCAATCCTGACACATGATGTTTAATTCCTCAGAGTACCCCGGATGTGGGAAATGACTGGAGAGAAGGGTTGAGACTGTACGAGTTGAGTTCCACATCACAACAAGTTATAAGATCAGGTGTCTATATTACTACTGACGACTCAGTCAACTGGAAAAAAGCAGAAAAAGACCAGATTGTTCCATTTATTGATGGTTAGTGTTAACTATTTACCAATAATATACTTAGGTGTGCATTTAAAAGAGATTAATATATAGACTCAATTAAAATAACAATAAAGCAGGAAAATACAAAGGTGTTTTCTTAATATTCTTTAAAAGTTCAAAGCGAAAATTATTTTTTTTTAATTCCTCAGAGTACCCCGGATGTGGGAAATGATTAGAGAGAAGGGTTGAGACTGTACGAGTTGAGTTTTTTTTTCATCACATCTTTTAACCCCTTATCCTACATTTTCTGTTGGTTTTTTCTATTGAATGTACGATCAATATTCAGCCTGCAAAAATCCAAATGAAAAACTACATTTAGAAATGAAAATAAATACCAATCTTCAATTCATAGAAATGAAAAAAGGAAAGTGTTATAACTGGCGAAAAGACAGCAATCCAATTCTCATTTATTATTTATTTTTTTTAAAATATATGCCCTGCATGCAAAGAGCTTTCCTTAATTAATAGCTGTCTACGCCGATTTTCATATTGAAGATCGTATGTAAAGCTCGCAAAATATCTACCATTGAATTGTTTAAACCTAAAATATTAACAAGATTTAATGCGACACATTAGCCCGTATTGTCGGGTGACATTTGAGTCTTTGGTATCGTCGTGTAATTTTTCTTTGAAATAAACAAAAAATATCTGTATATTAACGTATCATGTATTTAAATATTTACGGTAATTGTCATGCAAAACTTTAACTTTAGATTTGATAAAGATTATTTGGCAAAATCACTAAATTTCATATGTAATGTTATGATTCATTAGCTTGTGTACTAATTCGTGTTTTTAGATTAGTTTAAAATGAGTTTATTCCTTTTTACAGGTGTTGCTAACGGAAATGTTATCGCCATTGCGTTACTGCGGAAGATGGTAGGGAATGCTGATCTGACAGCTATTTATAATAAGATAGAATCTCTTGGTGCAACACAAATAAGAAACGTCGATAATAATGATGCCTATGCCTTTATGGCAATAAAAGGTAAAAAATTCACTAAATAAATACAGGCTGAGCACTTTAACGTCAACTCACGTACACAAGCACCTCTCCATCAGTTACACAGCAAATGAGAAAAAGGTTTATAGTATAAAATTAGGAGCTGTGGCATGATTGTCCATGAGACAGTCATCCACCAAATGACAGTCGAATCTAATCTTCTAAAGGTCCATTACGGCCCTGAACAATACGCCAAAGTTCACACCAAGATTTTTTTTATCGGCATTGGTCATGTCTTTAAGATATGTCTGAAGACAAAAATGTTTGAAGACGTCGAGTGTCATTTTTTTTCAACATCCGGTTTCTAAAAAATAGTTGATCTGCAAGCAATGCTGTAATTAACACAGCACTGGAGTAATATACATGGAGTGTAATAATATGTGATATACTTTTGAATTAAAATATATAACACAAATATTTTCAGTACAAACATTTCAAAATTAGTAACCTAAAAGAATACACTTTACAAAGTTAACCAGAGTTGTCACGGAACGCTAGACATACCACAATTTAAGGCTAAACCTTCTACACACATATTTATATATAATGTTATTATACTTGGCTCACACGGACACTCTATTGTAGCCTATGTAGTTAAAAAAAGTATCTGCTAAATGTAGCAAAATTAGAAATAAAATTATAAACCTTGCTATAGAAGATGTTAATATCTTAATTTGCAACAATATTATATGACAGGTAATATCATAAAAAATGGTTTTTTGAAAAAATATTTAAAAAAAAATGTTATCAAAGAGAGATAACTCAAAAATATTTCATTTTAAAATATCTGCAAGACAGATAACTCTGCACTAATGGAGAGATAATCAACAAGTATAGTTTATTTCATGGAATAAAGGGAAAATAGGAATATTTTCATTGCACTTGTATAGGTTTTTTTTCAAATTAATTGTATTAATCAAATATTTCAAACATGCTTATTTCTTTTAGGTGTAACCTTTCAAAATTTCAAACTTGTATTTCCAATGGGAAAATTGTTAAAACATCAGAAATTTTACAATTCTCGTTGGAAGTACATTTTTGTGTAAAATTAAGATATGAAGAATGGAGTTTGAATGGGTCTTTTACGGATCTAGGACAATTGCCCCCCGGACAACTGCCCCCCGGACAATTGCCCCCTGGACAACTGCCCCCCTAGGACAATTGCCCCCCTAGGACAACTGCCCCCATTTTTTCATATTTGTTTCCTGGTATTTTGATATTGTACAAGGTATTTGAACAAAATGACAGAAAGAAAAAAACAAGTGTGGACCCAGAAATGTCCTGCCTGTGAATTGGAAAAGCTGTCAGACTAAGGCAAAACAAAAAGTTGACTTGACTGTGAAAATGAGGTTTAAGGTCAAGGTCAAATGACATATAGCAGAATGGCAAGTACCCATCAAGATCTAACTACAGACCAAATAAGGTGTGTCTAGGTTTAACAGTTGTTGAGAAATAACTTGAGTGTGACAAAATTACAGTCACTCAAGCATGAAAATAAGGTCAAGGTCAAATTTGTCCAGGGGACAGTTGACTGAGGCAGTTGTCCTGCTCTCCAAAATTCCTTATAATTATTTTACATTGATAAACTTGTATATTTACAAATAATCAAATGATCTGGTCTCACCAAGCTTACATTTAACATAAAAATAAATGTAAGTATTGGTTAAGTGAGAAGACATATAGAGCTGATAGCCAAGAACACACAGAGCTGATAGCCATAGTTTTAAATCAGGGGTGGTTATTAAGGATGAACTGGAAAGCAGTCTATTCTTCAAAATGGGCTTTTTGGGGTTTTTTTAATAACTCAAAACAATGGCAATGCATAAATGTAAAAATACCTTATTTGCCTTTTTCATTGAGATCAGCTGTTTTTCAATATCTTCTTTCTGTTCTTGTAACATATTACACTTCGATTCAACATCCTGATGAAATAAATATAATCAACATATTTCATGAAATAAAATATATTATTCCACTGTGTCAATATTGGAGAAACAGTGACGTAATCTGATTGGTCGAGAGAGCACCATCTGACATTGAAGAAAACATCATGTCTCCCACTCAACATCCCTGCCCATTTATCATATTCCCCTCTGACATCATTATCAAATGTTGGGTCATTGGTAGAAAAGGTTTATTAATGGTATAAACTTTGTTAAGAGAAATATGAAAATTTCCATTTTCTTTTGTCAAAAATTAGGCAAAGTGGAATACATCATTACTTTCCCCTGCATAAGCGAAATATGAAAATTTTTTCACCTTAAAAAAATCATGTTCTCGGGAATCAAGACATTTCTCGGGTGAACAAATCTTCATATTTTACTCCTGCAAGGGAAATAAATGTATACTGTTCATATTGTAAATTTTACAAAATATTACACTTAAGAGAGTTTTCTATGACCAGAAAAAAAAAGCTGAACTTTCGATATATTTTGACTTAAGTCGTGGTAAATTTCATTTGGTGTACATTAGTATTGTTGTTTGCTTTTTTTGTCTACACCAAACCTCTTCCCAAACAAAAACAAGGTTGTAAAAAGCTTCTCTGTGCTTGAGTTGTATGCTCTTATTTTTTTCATTCATGTTCTGGAGTGTATGTTGAAAAAATTTAGTTAACATCTTTCCAACATTGTAGTTTGTAAAATTCCTTGATACATTTATTTTGCTTATTGGAGTTTGTTGTGTCATGAACTGATTATTTTATTTGGTCCATGAATGTAAAAACAAATGAATAAAGTATGACTGATTTTTCTTTTTTTAGCCCCTGGCCTGTCTGATGAAAAAAATCAAGAAAAGCACTTCACAAAACGGTTAATACCATTTTAAATATCTGTTATCAACTTATGAAAGATGTGGATATTCTCTTTCTGGCATATATCCACATTTCTTTCTTTTAAATATAACAAATATTTGAAAAATTTTTTTAGTGAGACTGATACATCTGTCAGCTATTTTGTAACAGATCAGAACTGCTTACACTGATATAGAAGAAAGCTACAAGCAGTACCAGTTGTTTCTATTAGGTAGATTTTTTATGGAGAATAATGAAATTCTCATTGCATTAAATTGTGTTCATTACAGTTTATTTGTACCAAGTATTCTCATTTTTTCACATGTGATATAACAGTTTTTTTTAAAGTGCTAGTGCAAGTTTTATTTTGCCATGCTTTCAGATTTTTGAAGCCTAAATTAAAAACCTGTTTGTTTGCCGTTCTCCTACCAACCCATCTAAATAGTCCATACCCCAAAAATTTTAATGGTTTTTTTTAAACAAAATTTTTTATTTTTTATTTTTTTGTTTATATAATACTAATTCCTCTTTGATTTAGTAATTATGGTATACTTTGATTGTCATTGAAAACCATAAAATTTTAGCCCTACCTTCCAACTCACATTGTAATATCAAGAGTAGGGGAAAAGCAAACAAACATAAATATGTTAGGCCTAACCGTATTTTTTCTGGTTTGGAATTGTACACCAATTTAGATAAAAGTCTATTCTGTTATTTTCTATATTGGTTCCTAGATCAGAATGCAACTGATTAAAAATAATAATAAGCACACAAAATCACTGTTTTTTAAAAATGGGCCCTTAATTCTACTTTTCTGTTAAAAAAATTTTACAACCAACTATGAAAGACACAAACATGGAATTTCTGTATTGACAATTCTTCTGTGTCCTGTACAGTCTGGTATGCTGCCAAAATGTCCTTCTTCTCTTCCTCAAGTTTCTGTATTTTATCTTCAAGTTCCTATCCAAAAAATATGCAAAATTTACATTTCATAATTCATGTATATTTCTGATCACTGATTGTATTGTGCATTATCATTATGGGATATAAATAAACAATTGTTTTAATTGAATATTAAGTTAATCAAATGATAAAATAATTAACTCTATTAATTTCTGCCACCATTCAAAATCAATTAAGTTGTGTAAATAATACATAGATAAATAAATCAATTACACAAATTACAAAATTGCACCTGTTAGCTAATTCCAATTCCAATATATTATTAGGGAGAGTTTTATATATGTTTTGAATGGGCAAGCCAGCAAATAAATATCCCATTCTTTCCAAACACATTAAGTTAAACTGAATAGCATATTCAGAGGAATGAAAATTTGTGAGAGAAGAACCAAGAAGTATACTTTTTACATTTATATGTTTAGTTGTCAAAGGAGGAACTAGGATAGCCATAGCACATTATTATAATGTAAGTTAAGCCAATCCTCATGACATAATTTAATTATTAATTAATACAGTGAAACCTGTCTAAACCGAACACTGAGAAAACCGAAAACCTGTCTAAACCAGACTGATTCTTATGTCCTTTTATACAAGTTTTCATTTGTTTTTAACCTGTCTAAACCAAACTTTTCTTCAAGTCCAAAAGGGGTTCAGTATAGACAGGTTTCACTGTAACTGTTTTCTTTCTAGACATGTTGCACAAATAGTAAACAAGATTCAAATATAATTGATTCATTTTCTGTTTTTAACAAAAATGACTGACTTTGAGACAAGAAATTGCACAGTATGTTTTTGGTAAACCAACTTCATTTCCATGGAAACTTGTACTTTTTTTGTAAAATCCAGGAAAATAAACAAAGTTGATTTTACAGTATATCTAAATGCATTTAGCTTTTTTATAATAAACAACTGAATTGTTTTGTCTACAAAGAAAAACATAGTTGCCACACTATTAGTCTTAAAATTTTCCTTTATCCATTTGATTTGTCAAAAAGACACAATGCACACTACTACAAACCATTTTGTAAAAAAATCAATTAAAAAATAGAAAACAACAAAAAATTATAAAACCTTAACTGACTGTGCATCTCCTGAACCTTCATGACCTTTGGATGACTCTAGTTCTGTTACTTTCTTGGTTAAATCTGTAAAGAATAATTGTAAATGTAAAATTAAAATTTATATGAATCAAGAACTAATATGCGTCTTACAAACAACTGAAAGAAGTTTTCTGAAAATATTTCCATCTTGGTGATTTAGTGATATACATTAATTGCATGTTGGTGAAGGATATATGAAGATTTATTTCCCCAAGAATATCAAATTTCCCAAGGACAGAGTCGGAAGAAACATGATCTTCTTGGATGAATAAGTCTTCATAAATGTATGTCACAAACTGGCCTGTAATTAATGATGTAGAGAATCAACACAACACAAGGCCCATTACTCTTCTGCCTCAGACAATACCTGCAAACAAAGAATAAATCTTTAGGGAAAATCTGCAAGACTTCCAAATAGGAGGAATATGAAATTTACTTCAGGCGAATATGAATTTTATTCTTGCCTATCTTGTATCCATATTCCAGTGAACCAATCAAAATAGGTCCTTTATAAAAATATTTATATGAGATTGTAACATACCCAGCTTTGGATACCTTTAGTTGCAATTACTTTGGGTCATCAAATTGATTTTTCCATTTTCCACTATTAGACTGCCACTGGTATAACAATGGCAGAAATCTACATGTACATTTTTGTCAGATTTTTACTGATGATGTACAATATTCTTCAAAGTATAATGAATGCACTTAAAATATGAATGAAAAAATGTCAGAAAAGTTGACAAAAAATCATATTTGCATGAACAATTTTTGTTGAAATGTTAGAATTTTCTAAAAATCCAACAATATTTTGGAAGTCCTTTTTTTCTTGAATATGCACAACCTAAACCTTTTTTGTTATATAAAACAAAAAATAATATGATTGTTCTACCAGGTATCAACAATACTATTGGAAGTGTCTAATTTTTTATATAGACTTGTTCTTAGTGACATTCCACGGTCTAAAACACAAACTACAGAAAAAACAAGACGTAATGTGAGCAAAACTCACAAAAAATACCCCTGCTCTCTCATGGATTATCTGCCCTTGGAATGAGCTCAGATGAATTTCCCTCCAATGTTCAAATCTCCATATTGCGTCTTATGTTCATGCAAAGTTTCATTGAAATCCATTGAAAGATTTTGTAGATGCACTTACAAGGTATGTGGACAGACGGAGACAGACAGGGTGATTCCTATATTCTCCCAAACTTTGTTTGCGGAGGTATCATGTGTCATTTTAATAAGTACGTTTGGTATTACTTCTATAGTTAAATTCAGTGTCTTATCTGCTTGCTTTAAAAAATGATTTCATTTAATATTCTGAATAAAAACAACAAAAAATATTTCAAATTTTTTTTTTCAAAATTTTGACCAAGTAATAAGTAATTTGTGAGTGTACCACATTTGAAATACATCACTTCAATATAAATCATTCAATATATTATTGTGCCATCATTTGTAGTTTAATCTAATATACATGTACATATACATTTGTAACATGCCAAATGAAGTTAGAACAAAAAAAAAAAAGAAAAAGGAAAAAACACCTCCTATAGGAATCAAGTTTTCTTATTCCAAATAATATTTCCAAATATTCTTCTAAAAATTTTGAGATTAGTGAAGTTCTTTGCCCAGAACTGAATTCAAGCTGCAAAAATATAGATAAGTGGGTTATAAAAATGTATACTTGCCTTTGTCTGTGGATAATAATAATACATTTTCATATACTATATATTCAGATTCAACATTTTATTAAAGTCTCACCAATATGTTGTGTTTACATCAGATAAATATTCTTTTTAAATTTATATAACTATAAAATGTAATAATTTTGAATAATGTCTGAATTTAAAGTGTCACTAAATCAATCTTAAGTTTTTAATTTAACAGCTTTAAAAATTTCAAGATCAACTTCATTTATATAAAAAGTGATAAAGAAACAGAACAAATGTCTGATGGAAGATGAGAATTTTCTGTATTGATATTTCTCTATTGTTTAGTTTTGTTGGCTATGGTGTTGTAGGTCTTCTGAATAAATGATTTTAACTGTTCCTTGGTATTGTCTAATTCTATTAAACACACTTGATGTAGTATGGGTGTGGGGTAAAATATTGTATCAGTTGCTTCTTTCTATCAAAAAATTCTCGAAATAAAGGTCTACATTAATGATACTGATAAATAAATATACTGGTTATGAACAGGTCTTAAATAAATCAATATGTATATCTGTGCTGGATATTTACCACATAAAGCAACATTAAATCAAATAATCAATCTTGAAAAATCTTGTAAAACCATTGCCTTCTGGAAGTTAGGCATCAATCAATTTTGAATTTAATTAAAAGCTTTTTTTGTCTATAAAGTCTTTTGTTTTGATAAATTTGTAGATAAAAAACTTCCAACTTAAACTCATAACATGAAATATGTCAATTTTAGTCTTATTTTAAAGCTATTCTAAAATTACTGATAACAGACAATTTAAGGATGTTTTATTCTGATGATTCTGCCAAGGGTATACAATATTTGTGATCCTCTGGTTTTATTAATTTCAAAGCATTGGATCTTTATGCCACTTACCTGCATTTTCTTTCCATTATTTCTTAAAACAAACCCCAAAGAGCCATTTGAGTAAATATTTTAAAATATTTATCAAGAAAGGAGTAGGTGTGTTAAGCCCCATATTTGGCAAAAATTTTAGATTTTGTGAAACAATAATAAGTTGTTGTAAAAAAGCCGTTTAAAAATTGACTTTTAATA
>JARWCS010353331.1:0-10605 GCA_034783895.1 Geukensia demissa
TTGCTTAAATTAATTTTAAGTAGCGTTAATTCGAATTAAGTTACTTAAATTGAATTAAAGTAGAGAAAATTGATTTTAAGTAACTTAAATTGAATTTAAGTGTTTTTTTTTTTTTTTTGTGACTCGGGCGTGTCATACATCTCTCTAGGTTAACAACGTAAAACTAGAATCGGCACTTTACTGATGAATAAATAGTCAAACGAATTAAGTTTCCCTTTACCTTTGACGTCTTGTACGCCTTGATCATTGATTTTTCTTTACTATAAATTGCAATAGTTTCAATGCCCTCAGTCCAATCGTATTCATCCGATATTTCCCGTCTCATTGCAATCGATGTGGAATACAAACAAACCGGAAATCCCAATACTAATTTTGGAACCTGCACTGGTATTTTTCATTTCGGATTAGTTTAAACCTATTTTATTTGCCAAATAAAGCAAAACGGATAAGACACAAGTTATACATTTCGGATTACTTAGTGACGTCCGAGACATGTTCAGTTAAATGCTAGCTTATGTACTCTTTACGTTTTCATTAACGACATTTTCCTCTGTTGAAGAAGGTGAAGAAAGTACAATCTTTAACTATGCGGATGTGTCATACTGTGACTAAGTTATATTACTCCCAAGCTTACACTCTCGAAAATGACAGTATCGGTTCCCGGTAAATTGTATGAAACCAAACTGGACAAATTCCACGTAATAGCAATTCTGGAAACAGGACATTGAAACCGTAATCATAAACGGTTACTATATATCAAATGTGAAGAATGCCCGGTTAAACTCCTGTTAGCAACTAAAACGTATCGGTTAACATTTAAACAGACTTGGCAGGCTTACAATTTATTTTTCTTTTCAAGTCTAAGAAGAATGCGCTTCATAGACGTAATGAAAATGCATAAAATTCCGTATCAAGTGCAAGAACTTTCACAATGAATCAATAGTCAATTTTGATATTGTTTTCTGATTTGTAGTTCTTGTCTTTTCGACCTTGTCTGCTTCTTACAGTTTCTCTTTATAGTAGTTTTTAGGTAACAACAAGAAACACAGCATGTGTACAAGGTGTCATACAATGACAATATCTCTGATAAGTCGTCAACTTATAATTTCAGTCATGCCTTAACCTTAACTATATATTTTTGCTGTAACTATTTCTTCGTGTCTATTATAATAACAAAGGGTGTAATTTCCCATTGGGTCCAGTCTGAGCAGAGTCTCAGGTCCAGCTTTTAACTATATTTAGTCGTGGTGGTCAACTTGGACTTCCGATCGGTAAATGATTCTATATTAAGGTGTAGATGACCATCCAATGCTCATCCCATTGTAACATAACGGTTTTTGCTCATAGTTTTAACCTAAAAGAACACATGGCTATAATTTAAATTTAACATGCATTAAAATTGAATGTGGTAGAAAAAAACAAGACAGCACTTTACCAATTCAGCTGCAATTGACAACTTTGTAAGCCGACTCGAGGTAAATTTCTGATAGGGTAAAAAATATTAATGTCTTGTCACAGCATTTCCAGTACTCACACATGTTAAACCCCGCCACATACTTTGTGTGTCGGTCCCAAGCCAGGCAACAGTAATCCAATAGATGTCGTTGTTTTTATGGTTAAATGTTACTTGTTTTACATCGTATACTTATCTGGCCGATAGTTGTAACATTTAAACATCATCACTTTTTGTTTGTTTGTTTGTTTGTTTGTTTTTTTTTTTTTTTTGGCCTTTTACAGCTTTTCGTAGGGTGTGGATATGTGTCCATTATTTAATGCCTTAGGACAACCCGTTGATATTTGTAATTTACACGTCATATTTGATGACTGTCTCATGGACATTCATACCACATCTCCCTTTTCTATATTCATCTTAGGACCATTACACCAAATTTTGGTCTAGATTGGCTAAGCGACAAGAGTAGAATGTATTTTTATAATTGTAAACGGACGCAAACTGATGGGAAAAGCTAGCATGGCCTTTTGGGCCAGGTGAGCTAAAAATGACACCAATTCTTGGCTTGTGACGGTTACATGAAGTATGTGGTAAGCATGTTGGTTTGAACAAAATTGCGGGTTTAAATGTCTATTGTAAGATACCTAGGCAGCCAGTAAGTATAGTATGGGTACAAGTCTGCGTATTAAATATTCTAGCTACTACAAGGCGGTGTAACCGTATAATAAAGTATTATTAAGTTATATTCCTACCCAACGTTGTCATATTTTTTAATTTTCGTTTATCGGAAAAATTACGTTCACAATTAACGCTTTTTTTCAAGATGCTTTTCCCTAACTGTTGTTTCCTTGACCAATAGATAGGGATACAGCCACTGTTTTTGTACACTTCATGATGAGAAATTACGAGAATTTGTAAATGATATATACATATTTATTTTACTGAACATCATAAGCACTAACATATATAAAAATTTAAATAGTATATTACAATTATTTACAATTAGTTTTTGACAAAACTATATAATCATTTTCTATAATTGGCACTAAGACGTATCCCCCATTTTTTCTATTAGCCATTGTTTCAACACATAATTTCTTCATCGCTGAGTGTGTCCTTGTGTGGCGACTCGCACTGCATAGGTGCTCTAGTCCTCGGTGTTTGCATAACCTTTTGAAGTTGCTGGGGTACATTTCTGAAGAACTGAGAAATGGGAGATCGGGCCATGGGCTTCACCATTGCAACAGGTTTGTCTTTTATAGCAGAGGGTGAAAAATTCCACTGTTTAAGTTCCTGTTGTTTTGTATGTTGGCTGCTGTCATCGATTGAAAGCTGGAAGGTATCCGGAAGTGGTCGCTTTTCTGGTAAACTTACATCACTGCTATCACTGCTTTGTCTTAGATGTGGAGAAAACAGTCCGCTTTTTCTTCGTTTGTCTGGAGATACGCCAAGATCAATAATATGTACCATTGATCGTCTGACGGATTTCTTTATTGGAGTTTTAGCTGGAGATTCTAAAAGCACAGAATCATCCAATGTCTTCAGAGGTCGACTCTTTTTGGCAACACTTTGCAGGTAGAGGTAATTTGGAATTTCCATTTCTTTCCAGAAATTTGAAATTTCCTCTGACAAATCTTGTGGAATTCTGAAGAGACTGTTTCCAGACTCTATCATAAATGCAACTAGTGCCGAGAATGTGTTGGTCGTAGTCTGAAGTTCATTCCCACTTACGGACTTGTTGCACAGGAAATGTGGTGTAAAAATGATGGCAAGAGAACTAGCAGTCATGAGATTTTCTGACGTTTTAGCAACACGATGAAGGAGAACAATAAGCGACCTGAATAAGCAGTAGTTGTCCCCTGGAAGAATTAACATCAGCAGCTGTAAAGATTTGAGTGTGGTTGTCTTTGACATCTCTGTAGACATCAGATGTGTGGCCAGGTGATGGTACACGTTTCGGAACTGGTTTGTTAATAACGGCTCTGGCAGATCTCGCAGGAAGTTTTTCAATACATTAGCAGCGTCATGGGATGAAATGTTATCGAATTCTAACGTAGAGTTCTCCATAATTTGTTTCTTGACGGATTTTTGCCGGCTGATATTCCCAGTTTTACGGAACAAACCTTCGTCGATGATATTATGGCTTCTTCCGATAAAATCCATCAGTTTTGTCAGCATAGCAATAGTGTCGGGTGTGAGTTCTGTAACCTCTCTTTTCTTAGTTGTCTTTTTATAGAATTTAAATGAATTTTTACGTTTGATGGTCACCTTTTCTGGAGTTTTATTGTATACTTGAGTACCCATGTCATGAAGTTGAACTTTTACAGTGGTTTGAAGATTTTTTAGCATTATTTCTTCAAATTTTTCTGGCATACTGTTTTTCAGACGGAATACATTTCTCTCTGCTTGTTGCTGACATCTTTGTCGTCGAAGGCTAGAGGATGACATGCTGCTTCTCTGTATTGCTATGAAATGATTTCAAAACAATTATTGATTTTGGTCCGTTGATTTCTTTATTTATAAGAAATTATTTCATATAAACTCATTATTTTAGTAGAAGCTGAGAACCAGTGCCAAATATTGGAGAATTTTGAGTAGTTGCTCATTAATATACAGTCCAGTTATTTAATTACCCAAGCAATATCAAAACTAACCTTTCATGATAAATAACGATTTTGGTGTACAGGTTATAAATGAAATTAACAATGTGGTTTTGATAAGTTTTTCAATTAATATTTGAACTTAAAACAATTCCTTAATAATTCAGTTTTACCTGTAGACGGTTTCTTTTGCCGAAAACTTCTGTATTTCATAGCGTTTGAAATTTTGAATTCCATGTTGATACTTTGAAGGCAATCTTATTCTGGATGTTTAGACTTTTGTTATGAATTTATATGCGTTCAAAATATTACAGATTTTATCTCAATAAAATAGATAATTATTGCTGAATTAATTCTATTCTATACCAATTAAACAATTATTAAGAACGCCAGACTAATGGATGGCAATTACACTTCAAATGTTTTCAGGCCCTAATTCACACTTATCAACAGCCTTCGGTAAACAAATGGGCAATTATGACACCTTTTGGAGCATTGGATTGCTTTATTGTATTGCAATACACGAGAGAGTTGTATTTTTTTGTTTTTGCAAAAATTAAAATTGATATTCTTTCAACATTTTCAAAAATCAGAAATGAACATCGTCTTAATAACAATACTTTACTGCAAATCCGTTTTAAATAATCTGTTGATTATCCCATTATTAAATACCATGGAATAAAAGATACAATCTGAGTACTGGGTCTTTTAATGATTTTATTTTTTAAATCCAAAACCTGCTTTAACTCCGAACAGCACATCATATAATATATTTATTTGGAATAATAATTTATTTTAATATGAATATAACAGATCTATTATGTTAATCATTCTAATGTAAAGAAATATGATGTGTTATGATTTCAAACTTCCTACACTATATTAATGTAATATCTATCGGTTTGACTTGCAGACTCTCATAATTCTAATATATGTTTATTTAAGTATTGCGTGTTTATAAGGAAGCTTCAGTGTTTCATGTCATGATTTTAACACCCTTTTTATACAAATAACATTGATAATCGACCAGGGACATACATGTATCCATCTTCGATGTTACTATGCCAATTAACATCTGTTTTTTAGGGTATTTAGTTTTATAATTAAAATGTGTGTTTGTTAATTTCTTTTCCCAACTTGTCATACTTTTTGTCTTTTTTTTCAAATAACATAATTATGTTAATGATAATATTTTACGATATATATAAACTAACAATATATTTTATTGGTAGAATTTGCATTTTTAATATTTTAAAACCAATTTTCTATAAGTATAGAGATGTTTGGCATGTTTATTATACATTTTCTTCCCAATATACATTCTACAGATGATAGTCTGCAAGACCACGGGACCGGTCGTCTTCACACCTTCAACCAAGCGAGGTGTCATCATTATACCCGGACCTGTTAATTTCTATTGTTCAAGCCCTGCAAGGGCGTGAAATCTGATAAACGAGATGACACGTGAAAGGGACCTAATATATCTTGTATATTATCATTCTACCCATCATGTTGATTGAAAACAATAAACGACAGATATGATGATAAGTGTTCACTTCATTATACATAATTAATAAAAAAATGTTATAAAAGGACATCGATCTGCTGATATCTTCATAATTCATGAACTCCTGGTTGAAGGAAGAAGTATATATTATATTTGCTTGTGTGTATGATATATGATGGATTATAACAACCACAGAGTCATGAAATACAGAAGTTTTAGAGCAAGGAAAAATATCGAAGGTAACTAACCAGTGTATTAGTACCCATATTAATTTTTTTCAGAGACATAAATACATGTGTATGTGCAGATGTGTATCTTTTTTGTACATTAAAATACAATCTTTTTAAAACAGAATTCAGAAACATATATTTAATAATATTTTTTTCGGAAACTTGGTACTATAAAAGTTCAATACTATTTTTCCACAGTTTTCATTGCATCTTCAGTACTATTAAATCAAGTCTGCTTCATATTTTAACTCAAAATGAACAAATCCCCATCCCAAAACACCAAATATATGGTATAATATATTCTTGGTATATATTTAATTTTGCATATGCATAATGAATACTATAGAATTTTGCCTACATTAATAAAAATGTTATTCAAAGTACGAGTAACTACTTTTTATATCATTATGAACAATAATAATGATCTTATAATTTTGATAAATTAACAATTTTCTATATAGAGTTACTGCAATCGTCCCTGCTGCAATTTTATCTTCTTTCAAGAATGACTGAACCATGCATTAAAGAAATCAATGCAATTCAATTTAGCTTTTATGATACTGAAGTATTTTTTAGGTTAATATTAAAAGTGTAATCATATATAAATACCTGCCTATACCTGGTATTAAAAAGGCACTTTTTCTTAGTCCCAGCTTATACATACTAATTCCACAACTGGTATGCGAACTTACCAGATATTTTACACTAATATGGCTACTTATTTTTCACACTCTTCTAATGTTAAGTTGTACAGAATATACCCCCTTCCCCATAAATAGATGATTTCAATAAACAGTCACAAAGAAATACACAAACACAGTAAAAATCCTGTAGATATTGCTAGATAAAGTGGTGAAAGTTTAACTACAATATATCCATTGGTGTTTCTACAAAATGAAGCTAGTACATAATACAGAAGACGAAGTAGGCTATCTTAAGATTTAACAATTCAATGACATTTTATTTCAACACAAAAGCCCTACCATTTTTTCTATATTTGTTTTATTTATTTCAATATTGAATCCGAGTTTCCCAATTTGCCACTAATTGGCACCATGTAGTTTTATTTACTTAATTTAATCTATGTTCAGTTATTTAACTGCAGGTGGTCATTATAACACGCGACAACTGTTCACCCCTCGTGGGAACAAATATGACATTTCTGACATTTGATTTACAAACCATAAATCTTTCCTTTAAATATTAAACAGGAAAGATTAACTTGCATTTTGGACAATGCACACAAAACGATTTTCTTGTAAGTTCTTTTATGATAGATTAGTATTTATTGCTCATTATGACAAATGACCTGTCCGGTCAATTCTTTGATTCTGTATTAAATGATGATTAATATGGTAAAATATTTCTAAAAGTTATAAAAAATACTTTGAATAATGCACACGAAACGACATTCTTGTAAGTTCTTACGACACAGTGATTTATTGCTCACTTGCAAATGACCATTACATATATTTAAATTTTCATATTCTGAAAATGACAAAACTTTCGTTTTTTGTGAAAGTCTCTAAAATTCAGTAGCAAAACTGTTTTTTTTTTTTTTTTTTAATTTTATTCTGTAGACTAGTTTCTTTTTAATTTCATATATGAAAATGATTTTAAAAATAACTAAAATATATGCATCGAATGAGAGACTGTAAAGTCAATGTGTTCTAGCTACATTATTGTAGCTAAATGTGTTCGTGTCTGACATGTTTCTACTGTACAGAGAAAGTTTGCTTGTTAGCTTTTTGACTTGAACATATTAAAAAGTCAGAATCGTTTGGTTCTGAGGTATCAGATTACATCGTTTTTGTCCTATGCTGTCAACAGTTTAGAAATCTGCATCACATCTTCAACATTCTAGTAACTTTTGTGTATTATTAGCCTGTTATAGGTATTCTATATATTCCATCTGGCAATTGCACAATAATTTGTATAAAATACACATTGTATAATTTCAAGAATGATATCAGGCATTAAAATGTTGTATTGTTTTTAGGGACGCCATCCAAGTCGGCAAGTCAACTGGTAATACCACAAAACCGCAGAACTAGATTCCAACACTCTGAGAAAAATGTGTGTCGTCTACAAAACTGTATGCCACTGAAGTTCAAAGAGATGGTAAAGTCCCACCTTGCCTCCACCCTTGATATGCAGCCTGATCAACTGGAAAACCTGCTAGATTCTCCACCAACGCCTCTTCCAAGACGCAAAACGTCCATAACATTCAGCAAGAAAAAGGCCCAGAAGCACACCATGTTGAACTCAAGCTTAGCACCAGAGAGCATAGCACCTGTACTACAACTTATTAACTACTTGTCCCGAGATGACATCATTGCTACAGAAGGTTTATTTCGCAAAACTGGTAACATCTGCCGACAGAAGCAGCTTAAGACAAAACTAGAGACGGCCACACTTACATACGAAGACATGACCGCGTTATCACCACACGACTGTGCCAACGTTCTGAAGAGTTACATCAACAATCTACCAGAGCCTCTTTTGACTCAGAAGTTGATTGGCGCCTACGACAAGATTGCCAACATCACCAGATTAACTAAAGAAGAGACCACTTCTGCTCAATTTCACGCCATGCAACTGGTTCTTCAGCTACTACCTGCCGACAACATCAATCTTCTGAAACCATTAGTAATCCTGTTAAATCGTGTCGCCACCAACCCCAACAACCTGATGACCGCGTACTCACTTGGAATCATCTTCGCTCCACACTTGCTTTGTGATAGATATTCGTCAGCAGATAGCCTCCACACCGTCCTACCAAAAGTAGCAGACCTCGTCACATTGATGATCCAGAATGGTCTACAGATCTTCAACACGCCAAGAGAACTTTCTGTGTCTGCTGCTAACTTCTGGCGCGAAATGGAGGTACCAAACCAACTATACTACAACACTGTTAAAATCAACACAGATTCCATTACTGCAACACCATCGTCTTCAAGACGCTGTTCACCGAAAGTTCATGTGGTTGATCTACAAGTCACCCCACCACCAATGGCTTCACGAAAGAGACTTAGCAGTGACACAAGTGATGGAATTCCAGAGAAAAGACCTAGTCCCGAGATGTTTCTTTCAACAGACTGTGACGTCACCAACATCAAACCTACACTCAGAAAGCAGACCAATTCCATCATCTTCCACACGAAGCCGCTGTCATCAACTGAGAAACCAGTTGCACGAGTTAAACCAATGCAACAGTCGCCGATATCCCAGTTCTTCAAGAGTGTACCACTAAAGCTACAAAAAGTGATGTCGACACCCAGATCGCGTGCACCAATGGCACTGTTCCAGTCACCAAGCTTGAATACAAACTTTTGAATCTTGTATGGTTGAAATTTATGTTATGCTTTAATGTTATAAATTGTTATTTATTTATTAACTTAAGGATTAAATTTAAAAAATTGCATTTTTATGCTAATCTTTATAGCAAAGACCTGTAAACGCGTGCTTTCCTCTTGGAATTGTAGACTTGGTAAATCTCCCATGGTTTCTTCGTTTTTACAGTTTTTCACATATTGTTTGGTTATTATTATTATTATAATTTTTTTTTTTTGGGGGGGGGGGGGGTCCTGAGGCGGAGTGAAACCTTACCGATCAACAAGAGATAAAACCAACTGTAGTTTTTGAATGAAAAAATGTTGAACAAAAATGAATAATCAGATATACTCGCCAAATACAAAAAGATCATATTTTTAGTATGTTTTTATTTCTAGCATGTGGACAACCTGTTGGTAACCATTTTTGAGTTTAAACTGTTTGTTATTATGCGTCATAGGGTCAAGATAGAACAGAGAGTGGTTTAGGAACCCATGAAACAGGTCTAATTCCGTGTCTATACCATTCTTTGATTGAGATTTGTTAGATGACGGGAATTCCCATTTGATTGCTGTGTTGATTGTAGGTTGTTGTCTGTTATCTGTTCCAAGGGGCGAATTGCTGGTTATTTTTTCAGTTCAAATTCGACCAGATTATTTTTCTGGTAAAACACCCACCAGAATGTCTACATAAAAGCAACCAGTAAAAAATCCAGCAACAGAGCACTGTCATAGATTTATCGGGCAATAACGCATAACACCATGGGACTGTCAGGACAAATGTAGAAATACTTTACATAGTTCAAAATAGTCGGGTCTTTCGAACAGTACAAGCTTAGAATGACACCCTAAATTGTAAAACACCTATAGCCTTCCAGGCTTCTATTGGCAACAACCCAAATAGACTTAAATCATCTGAAGGTCGCGCTCTTAAAACAGCCTTATTTAATTAGTCTGCGTGGGTAGAAAATCCCGTGTATTTACAATAACATTTTCTTCTTCGTCGTACGTCCACAATTCACATTCTCATCCTGCCTAATACCATCGATTAAAACAAAGAATAACTTGGCATGAATTTTACTATTTGAACTCGATTAAATGTTTTAATAACGAAAAATTATAACACAACAATGATAGAAATTCCACTTGGTTTACATGTGATTCCAAATTATTTTATATAAATAGTAAATTGAAACTTAACGTTGGAATGGGAAATACATTTAATCATAGACAACTTATAGCAAAATTTCGAACCAGTGATCACTGTTTACAAATAGAAACATGTCGATACAAAAATATTCCTAGACAACAAAGAACTTGTTGGAAGTGTAATATATTGGAAGACAAATACCATTTCGTTTTATATTGTCAATTAAAGAACTCGGACATGATATAACGAAAACTTTTCAGAGAAAAATCCACAATTCCGAAACATGTCACCCTTAAGTAAATTACAATCCATCCTTAATCCGAAACCAGAACT
>JARWCS010353342.1:0-10969 GCA_034783895.1 Geukensia demissa
CAAACATGCAGACAGTGTAACAAAAAAATTCCAAGTTTCCCAGGTGAGCGATTACAGGCTCCGTGGAGCCTCTGGTTAAAAATAAGCAGCATGCCCTTTCAAAGCTGGGGAGAATACTTAAAGGTGATTGTTTCCAAGGCTATTTGGTCACTGAAATGAATTTTTTTTCAACAGGTGGAAAAAGGCTCCGCTTCCTTACAGGGTAAATTTACATCATATAAATACAAACTCTAAGTAGACATACTTAACATGATTTTACAGGTGCAAGCTTCCAATAAATGTAGAGTTTGTCAAACTAGATTTCCAATGTCATGACTGTAATAAGCATTTACATGTACCACACTTTTCAGTAATTTATCAACAGTACACTTAATGATAATGTCACTCTCTGTCCGATGAGCTCTTTGATAACATTACCTTCCTCTGGTCTGGTCATCAAACATTCCTTCAAGTGTGACAATGTACGATTTATGGATTTATGGTTGTAGGTTTAGCAGTATGGATGTATTTGAGATTGTCAGACAAAAGAAGACTCAAACCTTATAAAAGAAAGAAGGACATATTCCTGATAGAAAGTGTTGATGAATGGGAAAAATTTGTTAACACAGTTAAGATTGAAAAGGTAACCAATAGTCCAGTTCTGGTACATATCATGTGATGCATATCAATGTACAGTTTTAATTTACTGGGTTATTTTCAGTCATATTATGGTTGGTATTACATGTATGTTGTGATTCCATCTGTAGACAGTTCTGGCTTTTGTTTCAGTTGATGATCATATGCAAGACAAGGGTGGTCTTTAAGGCGCAATCATGGCAATAGCAAGTGATTTTCTCCCATACTGTGGATTTTAATCTCACCTACATTGGTGTATTTATGTGATTACTGACATGACTGAAAACAGTTCAAGTTAAATCATTTGATAGCTTGGCCAGCAGGGTATCCCTTAGTGAGCTTCTGTCACAGAATTTTGTGTTCTAATATGGGGTCCTGAAAACTTCAACAGGGTTTACCTGTGGTAAAATTTCCAATAAACTTATGACTTGCATGCGCTATGACTTCACAATATGTTTTGACCACAAATATGGCAACATCACAATGAATTTTCTGCACAGTATATATAAAAACAAATGGAAATTTTCATAATATTTACTTATTTACAATATTAGAATTGAAATAATTCATGGAAGCCATAAGTTTGTTTCTATTTTAACATGGGCTGTCATTGTTTTCTCAAATTTTATCCCTTGTTAAAACTCGGGATAAAATTAATGTGAAAACATCTTCAGCCCATGTTAAAATCATCAACAAACTTATGGCTGCCATGAATTATTTCTTAATTATTTTTTCTCCTTAATACATGTAAAATAATGGAGTGTGTTTACATGTACCATTGAATTGTTTAAAATTTGATTGATAAATGAACATCAACAATTTGTTGCATCACTTGCTGTTTTACGTTTTAAAAAGAATTGAGGTATATTTTCTTTTTCAGATCCTAGGACTGGATTGTGAATGGGTATCGAAAGGAGGGAAAAGATGTCCTGTGGCCTTGTTACAGCTAGCCACACAAAATGGACATTGTGCACTTGTTCGTTTATTTAAAATGGAAACTATACCAAAATCATTGAAAAATTTGTTGGAAGATAAAAGGTAAATATGTATGAAATGTGCTGGGTATTGTTCCATTACCTAAGCTGTAAAATTTTTTATCCAAATGATTTGGTGACACATAATGCTTTAAATAGAGAGTCATAACATCTGTGTCAGAAATTTTCATTTGATATACCGGAAGGCTCTTAAAAGAAGGATGTGAAATAAATGCCCAAGAGTCAATATGAGAATTTTTTACAGATTTATCATAAATTCATCTGTGTACAAAAAGCTTTTCTTGATTAACCTTCATCAGGCATGATAGGGGCCTAAACATTGGAATTCCAATTTGAAATGAAACTTCAAATTTCCAGACAATTCCAAAAATAATGATTAGATGCCAAACTGCATTAAATTAAAAACAGCTATTTTTAACTGTATTTGTGATGGCATTAATTCAAATTAAAGTAAAGTTCAGATAAAATTAACAACAAGAAAGAAAATGGACTCCTATCTATATTGTCTGTGTTATTTAAGGGTGATGCCAACTACAGTTATTTTTAGACTTTCAAAATCACATTTTCTATCTCTCCTGACCTAAAAAGCCATGTTAGTTTTTTCCATAATTTTGACATTCATTATCCTTGCAGTTTGCAACCATAAAACAAGTAAACCATTTACATTTTAATCCTCTCCTTAGAAATCACTAGTCAAATTAGAACCAGACTTGACAGGAAGGTTTCCTGGGCTGAAAAGTGTAACTTGGCATCATTTTGTGGGGTATAGGAAAATTTTATTTTTGGTCGGATTTTGATGGGGATATTTTTCATTTGTTAACATTATTGACAGCTTTCAGTATTATGCAACAGATGTTCTATATCTCTTAACGTTTTCAAGATAAATGGGATTAAAAGTGGCCGAAAAATAAAATTTGGCGTTATTTTGTGGGGTATGGGAAAATTAAATTTTTCGCAAACTTTGATGGGATTTGATTCATCTCATTGAGAGGTTTTTGAAGTACATGTATGTCAACGGATATTCTCTGTCTCTTGTTGTTTTCAAGATAAAAGGGGCTTTTTATTGGATTCCTCTTAGTATGTGCTTTGAGATGTACGTCAACAGATTTCTTACTGTTTTTGGTATAATTTGGGTTAAAGTTGCAAAATGATGCATTTTGTCTGATCTTCAAATTTCAAACTTTTTCATTATTTATCTGATTTGATTTGTTTCATTGAGAGCTTTGAGTAAATTGCTACGATTATTTTTTTGCCAGAAAGTGGAATTTAGCAGGATATGGCAGTTTTTTTACTGATATTTAATGTGTCAAAGTGGGTGAAAAAATGCAGTTTCCTATGTTCATCTTATTACTGTGTCCATATTATTTGTGTCTAGCATAATATTGTGTCCATCATAAAACTATGTCCTCACTTACCATAGTGTTCAATTGCAACTTTCTCATGTTAACAGGTTGCATTTGTATTATGCTGCACTTGTGAAGCACCTTAGTTTATATTTATCAGAGAGTGAAGACATTAAAAAACCCTTTGAAAACATTGTTGTTATAAAACATAAAACTGTGGTATGAAAATATAGGTATTTGGCTGTGTATTTATTTTTATAGAAGCAAATGGTGTGCCTGTATATATTATTGTGAAAACATGTGTATTAATGAGGGCCTGGGTGGCCAAATGGTCTAGGTAGTTGATTTAACCTAACCTGTACAGATCAGGTTACCTATACAGCATGAGTTCACGTCTTACTTTTTACCATTTCAAAAAAAAGGTGTGTTCCATTTATATTGCACATGATAGTCAGTGGTTCTCACAGGCACTCCAGCATCCTTCACCAGTAAAACTTACCGCCGCAATACTGATAACTCCAGTCAAACAAATGTACATTGCATTCCTATAGTGATGATTTTGCATCATGCCCTTGATGCCATGTTATTAGATATTAATATATTTTACAGTATAATAAAAGTAGGAGTAGCAGTAAAGGAAGATGGTAAAAAGCTCCACCAGGATTATGGTCTGGTTGTGAAAGGATGTGTTGATTTAAGACATATTCTAAATAGAGTTAGAGGAATTTTCAGCAGGTATGTCAAAAGCATGTATGTGTACACCAAACATTGATTTGACAGATTTGAAAGAAATTAAAATATACAAGCAGCTGTTAAGGTGCTTTTACTCCATCAAATTTTTTTTGTTCAGACTTTTTTGAGCACCTGTTTTCAACTTGAGTTTGACTGTGTAAACATCTCATCCAACATGTTTGACAACTCCATAAAATATTTGTTGAGAGTAGGAAGAGTTGTCCAACATGTTAGATAAGGTGTTTACACGTTAAAACTTGAGTTGGAAACAGGTGCACAGGTAAAGTTTGAAGTAAGTTTGAGGAAAAAATTTGATTGCATAAACCCACCTTTAGAAATCAACAAAGACCTGGAAGAATATACCCTATAGCAAGTTGAAGTAGACACTTGACTGATAGACAGCATTTCATTTTAACCATCAATAAATTTAAAACTCAAAACATCTGATAAAGTATACCTGACATCCATAATGTCCATGTACATGTGCATTGATTATTTTTTAGAGGAAGTAAAGGATTACAAGGCCAAGCAGAAAGTATACTGGGTGTGAGTTTGGACAAAAGTAATCACATCAGATGTGGCAACTGGGAGGCCAAGATATTAAATGAAGATCAGGTACAAACCTATTTTTAAAAGTAAATGGACCGAGGAATCCCAATAATGACTGGTATTTAAGCAATTTAACATAAAATTATCATTGTCTTTGGCACTTTCTATGGCAGTTTATTAATGTATATTAATATGAAATTTTGGATCAATAGGAAACAAATGTAACTTGATAATGGGATGTTTGAATAATTCAGGCAAGTATTGTGCACAATCATGAATGTGACATGATTCGTAATAAAGAAATTCTAATGTGTAGCTTTTTAATTTTTTTAGTGTAGATATTTACATAATTAAATATTTCTTATTACTTGATCATGAATTTAATACAATGACATTTTTGATAATGTAGAACAACGAACAACTAAAGTAAGATTTAGCCGCCTACTTCAACCATAATTTACATGTTTTATAATGAATAAATTTATAAGATATATTTGAGATAACTTAAAAAACTGTTTCAGCTGCTGTTACAGCTATATTAAAAAGTACTGAAAGCCCAGAGTCTTCCACTAAAACAGTCTGTCTCTGAGTTTGTGTTAGGCATTAAACTATACAAAAAAAGTTTTCACTTGACTTAAAATTTATTTAATAAGGTGATCTTTCTATTTTTGGCCCCTAGTGGTCTCTTGAAGGTAAATCCAGAAAAGGGCTTAACACGCAGTTAAATTTGCCTTTTGAATATTTGTTATAAACCTATGTAAGATATGGATCATGTCTTTCTGGCATATATTCCTTATTCTTTCTTTTAAATTTTAGTTCCCTGCCCAATTGATTCTCCCTTGTACCCTGGCTTCTTCTAGTGATAAAACTGAAAACCAGGATGTTGAAAGTGGGGTATTTGGTTTTTAAACAGTGTCTCAGTACTGCCTTATTCATGGCTTCTAAGGCATTTCCTAATCAGAGAATGTATTTCCTTACATATTTGCAGATAGAATATGGCTTCATGGCTTTCAAGACATTTCTTAATCAGAGAATGTATTCTCTTACATATTTGCAAATAGAATATGACTTCATGGCTTCTGAGTTATTTCTTATACTAATATGATAATGTATTCTCTTACATATTTTTGCAGATAGAATATGCAGCAAATGATGCAATAATTGGGGTGGACATATTTCTCACACTAGTACTGGCCAAACTGTGGAACAGGAAACCAGATATTAATATTGAACATATCTTTTCTGAATTGGATGAAGCAGAATTCTGGACTTTTGCTAGGTCTCTTGTGCAGGGAACTGTAGATGTAAATTTTGTAGGGCCTTGGAATTCTAAAAACCCAGCATACAGAGTTCCTTTACCACTGACAGATGTTCAGGAAGAAGTATATATATTTATTGTTACAGTTTTATTTACTTGCAGGGAAATAGCCAACATGACATCCTCAATGAATCAGTAAAAACATTTAATAAAATTTTCATTTTTACATTCATTTCAATTTTTGCAAAAAGTATATTGTTAAAGTACTCAAATAGTAATAACGTAGTATACTATCATACCTAGAATGATTGTTGATTTGGAAAAGATTTTTTCAGTTGCTTATTTAATTAAAACTTCTGTCTATTTTTCACTTTCATTATTGACAATCAATTTATATTCATGATTGGGTAGAGTAAAGAATATTGTTAAAATGAATACTTTTAAATGCAGAAATTATTGTGATGTTTTTAGTATTGTGAATAATGTGAAAGGATTGTAACCACAGTAATCAGAACTTGCATTCCTAAATTTTCGAGATACGTTATACTTTTTGAAAAGCGGCAAAATATAACTTGCGATTTTCCTTGCATTCAATCATTTGCAATAATAAATGCACACAATGATTTTTTAATTTTATATTTTATCTGCTTAAAACTTAACAGAATTAATAATTGCAGATATGTGTCTTTAAGCACATCACAAATAAAACTCTTCTTAGAAACAAGTGCTTTATAATAATATATATACATTATATGTTAGAGATTTATGTTTAGATGTCAGGAGATATAAAAGTGAAAGATAAGGAAACAAGGGCATATGTCCTGAGACAACGCCCACTTTATTACAACTGTTATCTGATAGCACCAGATGGAGAAAGTCTGTGTACATGTGATATAAAGAAAGCTGAATGGTATATTGAAAAAGGATTAGCAGGTAGATGATTTCATTTGCAAGAATATCAGTCTTTGTTTAAAAATTAGGGATTATAGTATTGCTTTCTGCCCTGGGGCCAATATTTCATGCATGCCATATTTTTCAGACTATAAGACAAGATTTTTTTTCCTTGAAATGGTGAATTTTCAATTTTAAGCCTATAGGGAAAATGCATATTAGACCTACAATCCACTAAGACAAAAAGAACAGTCCACAAAAGTACATGCCACCATACCCAGACATATTATTTTGAGGTTGGACTTGTCTTTGCTCTTACATAATGTGGTGTGCTTAGCAGAACTTTAAAGTCTTTTGCATGACCTGGCAAGGTGATCCAACGCAAGACCTTCCACATTCAGAGAAGCTAACCAATACACAATACATCTATAGAAGATTATACATAATGACTCGCCTTAAATCCTTAGTTCCATTTAACATAGAAGTCTTGGACTGGAAGGTCTCTAAGCTAATTTCCCCTGATGTTCTGTGTTTAACTGCAATTTTATTCAGCCATAATGATCAATCTTGTTGGCAGTCAGTGAGTCTCAAAGTCAATTTTCACACTTTTCCTATTGGCTTATTACCAATGATGAAAAAGTTGAGTTAAAACTCCTCTATTGAAATGGTAAAAATGAATTATTTGTTCTATTCAAATTGTTAATGATAAAAAAAGAACAATCAAAATACTTTCTTATAATCCGTTTCAAGTATTTCTTTAATGAAAACATCAAAAGATTTGGACAGCAAGCAGAGCCTTTTCATGTCCTCTTCAATATACAATAAATGAAGGCACCCATTAAGTTGCTGTTTGTTGTCCAATAATTGTTTTGGCACAAAAAATATGTTGTGCATAGAAACAAGAAATTATGCAGTGCACTATCCGGAAAAGATGTGGATTGTGTCTTTCTAGCATATATTCCATATTTTTTCTTTGAAATATTAGTAATAAACTAATATTTCGTACTGTCTTTTTTTTCAGATAAAGTAAACGATGATCCATTTACAGTACAATTACGTTTTGAACCTGCTGGAAGACCAACCTCTAAAGATGACTATTATTTACAAGAGAAGGAAAATGTTTGTGTTGTTTGTGGAGCAACAGAATCCTATGTAAGGAAACAAGTGGTTCCTAAAGAATACAGAAGGTTGGCTATGGTATTGCAGTTGATTTTGACATTTCAAAGGGAATTTTAAATATGAATTCAAAGGGTGAAAAAAGTTAGTAACAGCAAAATGTAAAAGCAAAGTTAAATGTAAAAGTTTTTTTACTAATTTGACTAAGATGATTTTGCTTTTAAGTATAGGAACTGAAATATCTTTAGTTTAAAAAAAATTAGAAATTGTTTTCTGTCTGAGAAATATGACACAGTCAGTTAGCTATATTCAAATCATATTTAAAGAATAAATTAGAGAAAACCAGCTTAAATAGACAAGGCAAACCCATGAATAAGAAAAAGATAAAACAAAGAGAATAAATATTTATATGAACAATATTTGCCAAACCTATAGAAAAAAGAGATGTGGTATGATTTTCCATGAGACAGCCATCCAAATTGTGTAAATCTCAAACTTCTACAGGCCTTCAATAATTGTCACATGATCACGCCGTACGGCAAGCTGTAAAAGGCCCTGAAAAATTGAATGTGATGATATGCAAATATAACAACTATTAGTTAAATAAGTAAACAATGCAAAATAAAAATAAGTAACACTAAAACATAAAATCAATGACATCCACTGGATCATACCTGTAGCCAGGGGGGGTTCGAGGGGTTCGGACGAACCCCCCTTTGAAAACCAATAAGCACTATTAAACTCGCAATTCAGATTGAAGTTTGACTATTAAAGTCTAAAAACAGGACTTTCTGAAATGCAAAAACAGTGCCAACGGCTGTGAAGGTCGCTTTGTGAGTGGTCCTTTGAAAATTTCTGGCTACGGGCATGCTGGATTACAGTAATTTGATGTTTTTATGGCAATAAAAGTATTGCTGGTTTTTCTGTGAAATCAGTTTTAATTCAAATCTCTTAACATTAAGCATTGTCTGTTAAAAAAATTATCAGTCTTATACAATAATGGTATCACTTCCATTTGGCTATTTCCCTTTATTTGTAAACAAAATATATTAGAGTTGAGCTGATATTGAAGTTGTTAATTAATAGAATTTATTTTTGCAAGGGAAACAAACATATTCGGTTGGTTGAGCATTGATTTTTGAAGGTTGGGTTTTGTGGAGACTGTACTATAGCATATTTTAACTTTAACTTTTTAAAATGCATGAACAGGCCTGAAAATGCCTCTTATTGTTAACTTGTATAATTTCCGTCAGGTTTTTCCCACCTTCATTGAAGGACCATTCGTCACATGATATATTGTTGTTGTGTATGTCCTGTCATGTCCGAAGTACACAATATGACACAGCACTGCGCTACCAGTTAGCTGAAGAATGTAATGCTCCAATTGATATGGGATCTGGAACTAAACAGTTTAGTGATCATGACATACAGAAAGTCAGATCAGCAGCCAGGTATTATTATTCATTTGCTTTTGTTTTCGACAGAAACTCAGATCAGCAGCCAGGTATTAATTTTCATTTTTTTTGTTTTTGACAAAGACAAATGTTGTTTATTATGAAATTTCTCAGATAATTTGTTGTAACAATATCTGTATTCTTTCACTTCTTCCTGTTATGCAGGTAAACTTTTTCATGGCAGAAGACTCAGTTCAAAGAATCCAGATGAAATGTTGAAAAGGATAAAACTTTCTTTATTTTCAATGCTCTTAAAAACTTTATTAAAACATTATTTTTTTATTCTATAAGTTGATTGTTTTTGAAGTTACAGCAGTATGGTTTATTCTCAGATCTTAAATTTTTATATTCACAGAGCACTCTTAAACGCAAAAGCAAACATTCCCGAGTCAAGAAAGGTAGAATTAAAGAAAGTATTGGAAGATTTTTATGGCACATCAGATTTTTCACCAGAGATACTCAAACAAGCAGCAGAAATGGAATATAGGTATGTTTTGTAGAAAACAGAATATATAATGTAACCAATATGAATTGTTATGAATTTATAATCATTGAATGTTGTAAATGGGTCACCTTGACCTTCCATTTCTCCAGCATATGGATATGGCCACCATGATGGGATTTTTTTTATTTGAAATAAATCTCATTGCTTGTCTTTTCTCCCTCTAGATTCAAAGTAGTTTGAGCATGGATCTAATGACTTTTATTATGTAAATTATTGTTTTATTCAGAAACTTATATTCACTTAGCTCATCATTGACCATTCCTCTGTAAAGATCTTCAGAAAGTCAAAAAACATTATTCCTGGTAACTTGCACTAGCAATTTTTCATTTCAATTTAAAACACTTTGGTGGTGTAATGGTTAGCGTGCTTGCCTCGAGTGCGGAAGGTATTGGGTTTGATCTCTGGTTAGGTCAAACCAAAGCCACAAAAATTTGCATTTACTGCTTCTTGCTAAGCACACAGCATTTAGGAGCAAAAGTAAAGACTAGTCGGCCCAGAGTCAGAATAATTTGTCTGGATTAAAGTCTTCCTGCGGACTGTTGCTTTCGTAAGCTAGCACGTTAAAAATTCGACTCAGGGTGTCGGTCTAGTACAAAGCAGGGTTCATTTATCTTCAACATTCATTAGTATGCTTTTGTCCTGAAAATGAATGAAATATTTGCCACTGTATGTTAAGCAACAATCAATCGATTCAATTTACAGAGTTGATAACAAGAACTATACACCACATGGTAAATTGGTAGTCAGATATGTCAAAGCAAATGGAGGATTACACATATTTGAAAAGAGATGGAGGAAACATTTTATTGATACCATGAAGCCACAGTTTCTGCCAAAAAACTGGTCTATTAACCATCGACATGAAAGATATGAAACTATTAATGATGCCATCTGATATTGCTTTAAATAACAAGCCTGTAAGTAGCCAAATTATACAGCTTAATTTAATTTATTTTGTAACAGCTTTGTTTGATGATATAAAATAGTCCTTTCCGAAAACCTTTTTCTGGATGTCCGAGTTTGGTTGAAAAATTAAGATTTTGTAAGAGTTGTTCCCCTTTGTGGTTAGTGCATCACATCGACGTAAGAATGAGCAAGGAGAAAAGCCAGAATTTTCCCTGTACTTTATCTTAAAGCATTTGCTTTCTACGACTGCCAGAAGTAGTTAAAGTATTTATTCTCCACATTTTATTTTATAAAAATTAAAAATAAAAGCTTTAACTCTTTGTCCTCGACAGAAATTGATGCACGTTTTAGTGGTGATTTCTATGGAAACTTTTCTTTATACTTCCCGGAAGCCGGGAACCAGAATGGTAAATTTTAATTTTAGAAGGAACCACGGTCTTCCAGTAATAGGTTTTCAAAAAGGGCTATTGCCTATGCCCATTAGATTTGACCAAAAAAGGAAAATGTTGCTTCCTTTTCCTATGTAGTCGAATTTAAACTCCTACAGGTCCCATTACAGCCTTCAGTCATGAACCATACCATAATGGAAACTGTAATAGGCCGAA
>JARWCS010353353.1:0-10969 GCA_034783895.1 Geukensia demissa
AGAACACTGAGCTGTTCCCAGTACCTTGGGAAAAATATTCTGGTCCATTGCCTGGCTGCACATTAAATAACTGTATAATATAATAATGATATAAAATTATCTTTTTTCTTTTTGTTATGAAAAGAGGGTAGTAAAAGCCATTTGTACAACTTTTAACTTTTATTATACAATTTTTACTGCCGGTTTTGTTTTATATGCAAAATGGTGTAAAATAAATCCATTTTGTACAAGCGGTAGCTCGTAAACCAGGACGATGACATTTGTATTTGTTTTCATTATACACCTACGATAGTTTTAGCATAACATTTACAAAATCCATCTGTGAAAAATGTCGTTGATGGTTTACCTAAACATAGTCGAATTATATCAGTTGTAAAGATGTAGGTCAAATAACAAGAAAACACGGGACAAGCAAAAACGTTGAAAAAATGAACCAAAACCAAAACCCATAAACAATAGTTATATAATGCTACATACTGAAAACTTACAGGATATACTGAACAATACATGGATTTTGCTTAAACTTGAAGCAAAATTTTAAAAATATCGGTGCATGATAAGTATGAAACTGAAGTAACGCAAACACAGAGTTACTAAGAACAAGTCACGTGTTATTCTCAAGTTGGGGTTATTAAAGTATGCAGATACCGCCGTTGTCTATTTTTAACTTCAACAGTGGTGATAGATGCCAATGCAACACAACATGTTTCTAAAATTTATTTAAGTTACTGGTAACTGGAAATTAAAGACAATGCTATCATCAAATCAAAGTATCCGCTGTTTCTAGCTGACAAAAACAGCCAGTAATTTTTTTAGGTGGGTACATCATGTTATCTTCTGTTGTATTATACATTGTTTGCGTATTACATATCGACTTAAGATTAAAAACTAAGACAGAAAATTCTCTACACATGACGCACTTTTGTCACTCAATTTAGTTTTTTCTTACAACCATGAGCGTAGTGTCGGAGTGGGAGTGGAAGCTCATATAATTATTATCATTATGTAAACAGTTGGCCCTGAAACGAAATGAATATGAAGTTAATCTAAAATCAACAACTAACTAAGAAAAAAAGGTATAAAAACGATACACTATTGGTCCTACCTGTACAATTATCACAAAGTGATGCGGATCATCAATGGTGATGTTTGATGTTTTATTTACTGAACCACTACCATGATCGATGATGAAGTAGTTCTGGTAGTTATCAGGATCTCCTAAAATATTCGCAAATAGAACCAAATTCCTTGTTGCAAATGAAACAAACAAACAGAATTCTTAAGTAAAAGCGACAAGGTAGGGTAACGCTCTTTTGATCCTTTATGCAATGGAAAATAAAGTTTCACATATATTACAATTTTTAAAATAAATTTTAATGTTTAGTTTTTCCTTTTTAATTCAAACATGAATATATTTGCGTTTTCCACTTATTGTCGACGTTACGTTCATAGTAAAACGTAAACAAGTAATTCCTCTAGAGAATGCCAATATAAACCAATTTCCAAAGTTTCTAGACAAAATAAGAATGCATGACAACGTAAACCAGCAGGATGAGGATATTTTTCTACTAGTATCAAAGCATGTTAAAAATTGTAGTAATCTACACACAGTTATTCAAATTAAGGAAACTCTCTCTCATTATGTATCTCCTGTATGTACACACAAAGCAATGGTTCGATCTAGTTTTTATGGCAATTGCAGTTGCCTACGTCAAAAGTTGAAACAAGACAACGTCAGGAGTAAAAGATTATCTCACAAAGCGAGACCTTACCTTTCCACCAATAAAAATGGCCCCAAAAGAATAAATTTCAGACCTTCGTTTGTGTTGACCTCGAATCCCATGGATTGAACCAGTTGATTTTGTGAATTTTAGATAAAAATTCAGTGTTTGCTGATCAATATCTTCTAGGACTGTGCAAAATATGGTTCAATATATGTAGACCATAAAAGATAATACAAATGTGATGCATAAAGGTAAATTTAGAAAAAAAATCGTTGTTTTGCTATGCTATGGAATTAAACAACTTACAAACTAAATATAAGTATAAAGTATAAATTAAAGAAGGAAGTAGTAGCAATGGAGATTAACCCATCCAGTTGTCGTGAAACTTTTTTATGAAATGATCACATGCACGGGCATCATAGAAATATGACATAGAAATTTGAAATCAAACAAAATACACCATATTAAAATCTCCCGTGAATGTGCTTTGTATAAAATTCTGATTAAAACTACAAAATTCATATATTTTTGGCCTTGATCGGTCACTCCACGTAGAATTTACAAGTTATATCTCAATTTTATCATTGCTTCTGACACGACAACAGCATGTGGTAAAAACGTTTGACTGTTGGAGTTTAATAAACATATGTCTTGTCATTCAAAAATGCAAAAATGACCATTTTAGGAGGTCTACCCCAAGCATTTCATCTGACAAATAATTTATTACAACCTTGTTGATTCTGTGCTTAAGAAATTAAACGATACCAAATTTTATGCATTGGAAACTCCAATAAACTGGACCGCAAAGTTGAATAAGACAAAAAATACAGCACATGTAATTAAAACTGAAGAAGCCACAACCTGCTAATCGTTGATATACATTTGTAAAATGTAAATAAGTGTAGGTTTAACGATGGCACAAATGATAACCTTACCATGCAGAAAACTGTATGATACTTTGTTGGTGTGTATAAGGTCACCATCTACAGCATGGATATTTCCAGGCGTAAGGTGCAGAATACCCTGTAAATATAATAAACGATCATTTTTAAAATATTTGCTTATTTAATGTCTTCGAAATTTTGTAAATTGTCAATCAATAGATAAAAAAATTGTAAAAAAAACATCACCAGAAAGTAACACTTTAAGGAAGTGGAGGAGTAAGATTTAGATCCCGTCATTTAATGTTATTATCCTCTGGATTTAATTCAATATTAGATTGTTTACCAGGTTCTATTGTGTAATTTTTGGAAGTCAAATTTCGGTCTTTTATTTTGGCCCGAAAGTATAGCATTTAACGTTCTGAAGCAAATTTCTAGGACCATAAACCCAGACGAACACAGGGCACGTGAAGTATTCCTGTTCCAGGTACAGATAGTACAAAACGGAGTAGAACATGTAAACACAAAATAAAGGGCGATTCGCTTGCTCTGTGTTTTTACAAAATAAACGAAAAACGATTCACGTACTTTTTCGTTTACTGTCACGTTATATCTATGCAAACATAAAAGTTTAGTTTACTGTTTTTTCAAGTATATGTTATTATTTAACGTGTTTAGATTCAGTTTTTTTCGTTCAATGTTCACATGAACATACAACTCATTACACAAAGAAAAAAGTTTATAAACGTTTATAATTACTCTGGAGTATTTTATGTTAAACGCATTCTTCGCGTTAGGTAATTATACAAGTAAATTTACTTGAAAATATTTGCACTTCTGGTTTCTTTCCCGTTTACTGGAAGTTTCTTTTCATTACTAATTAAGTGGTCTGTAGAAGAATTCCTTTTAAGATATGTTTGGTAATAACTTGGTAATAATGTTTTATTAAAATTATGAATTTTGTCAATTCAAAAATTTACTATGACAACTTTTGATAAAACAATAATATTCGTCCTTTTGATCTTCCAATCATCTAGGTCAACTTCAAAACACATATCTCATCGATTTGAATACAAATGTGCCAATGTTAAACATTTTTAATTTATAAAATCTTGTTCTGATAATGGACATATTAGGCACATGTACATGTTCAACCACGAAACGCTTGATGGTCTTATGGTGAAGATAAATCCAGAAAATCCAGAAAAGCGTTTTACACGCAGCTAGATTTGGTTTTTGAATATTTGAATATAAATGTATGAAAGATGTGGATCGCGTCTTCCTGACATATATTTCACATTCTTTCTTTTAAATATTATTTTTATCAATTTGGTTAGTGGTAGATAGTGGCTTATTCTAGTCACTATG
This sequence comes from Geukensia demissa, assembly GCA_034783895.1. Taxonomy (NCBI): domain Eukaryota; kingdom Metazoa; phylum Mollusca; class Bivalvia; order Mytilida; family Mytilidae; genus Geukensia; species Geukensia demissa. The sequence goes on from JARWCS010353353.1 coordinate 3,974, forward strand.
GCTCTTACACATGTGTGTCTGTGCACCCCTTCTCGTAGATTTATTCCTTTATTCGTATGAAGCTGACTTCATACAGAGCCTTCTACAGAGAAAAGAGGAAAAGTTGGCCCAATCTTTTGCTGTCATGTTCCGCTATATAGATGATTTCCTTTCACTGAATAACTCTAAATTTGGTGACTATGTTGACCGCATATATCCCATTGAACTGGAAATCGAAAATACTACAGAAACAGAAAGGTCTGCTTCATACCTAGACTTACACATAGAAATTGACACTAAGGGTGGGTTAAGAACAAAATTTTACGACAAGAAAGATGACTTTGATTTTCAGATTGTTGACTTTCCGTTCATGTCTAGCAACATTCCAGCCGCACCTGCATACGGTGTGTAATTTTCTCAGTTGATACGCTACTCCAGGGCTTGTGCTTCCTATCAGGATTTTATTGATAGAGGGTTGCAGCTGACAAGAAAGCTATCGAGCCAAGGTTTTCTCAGGGAATGATTACAGTCATCACTCCGGAAAGTTTACGGTCGCCATCATGATTTTGTTGACCGGTATGAAATATCTATTTCAAAAATGACAACGTATATCTTTCCCACTGTCTTGAATACAAATCCTTTATATACCGTTTGTGACTATAAACCGGCTTTGTCTACTGAGTAACGCGACGGGTGCCACTAGTGTAGCAGGAGTTGCTTAACCTTCCGGAGTACCTGAACTCACCAAGGTTTTTGTAGGGTTCCTGTTACTCCAGCTTAATTTCCAGTGTAGTATTGTGTTTTATGTTTGTCTTTCGTTTCATTTTGTTAGCCATGGTCTTATCTGTTTTCCGACTTAACTATTTATGTCTGCCCCTTTGGTATCTTCGAAATCCTTATAATGCAGAGGAAACACTTAGCTTAGATTGGACTCTTGTTTATTTAGATTGTTGTGTTTCTGGTATTTCTGCTTATTAATTGTCATTGTATTTTAACCGAACTTCGAGCACTGCTGACGAGTCAATCAACGAAATGGTCATACAGTGCATGAAATTGATATTGTTATTTTGTGATATATTTATTACAATAGTACAAATAGTTTGAATCATTTTCTGTGCCTTTTGGTACTTCAAAAGAAAGCTTTTAAAGCTTATCAGAAGTGAACAAAGGATTTTTCTCTCGCTTAATCAAAATATCAAAACTCTCTTCATGTATTTGAAAATACGATTAAGCCTATTTTGTTATATATTTCAGAAATGCGGGGCTATTTACATCCATTTAAGTATGCAAAGTTGTTTAAATAACCATCATAAAAAATATTTTTTCTAAATTGCTCGGTGAAAAACTGCCCATCATATTGTACAAATTTATTTAAGGAGTCGACAAATTTTGCTGCACTCTCAGAAGATTTTCAATTCATTTTGATGTCACCAAATCCTTAATATGATACTGGCAATGGCTAGAAAACCTAAGGTATAATTACCCACTACTAAACTATGCTAACGTAGAACCAAAGATCATTATTTGATGCTTAATCCCTTTCCTGATATGGAGCAATCAAAATCTGCATTGGAGTTAGCTATAACTGGAAATTATAGATTAAACAGTTTACATTTTTCAATATTATAATGATAAATAGAAACCCCAAAATGAAACAATTACTTGGAGGAAAACCTTGTAGCGTTTATATTGTGAAAGCTTATTACTGCTTCAATCACATGAGTATAGAAAATGTTTTGCTAAATTGTGAATATCATCCGATAGATTTAGAATAGAAAGTAGTTATCAGGACACTCTTTGTTACAATAGCATTTGTCTCACGTGCACCAAAATAAAGTTGATGACGAAAAGCATTTTTTTCGTGTATATACTCCACACTCGAAAAACAATTTTTAGTATAAAAAATGAAATCTTCTTTTTTTTTTGATAAGCTGATGTCCAATAACAATAAATGACTAGTTAAACAACGACTACCACTGGACTACAAGTTCCTGACATGGGACAGGCACATTACGTATGTGGCGGTGTTAAACCAGTTTGTGAGTGATCAACATTTCCCTAACCTGGAACAGTGGTGTGAAAAAAACATCAATGAAAACACACTATAAAATTCGGAAACTTTAAACAGAACCCATAAGGTTTGTCAGTTGCTTGAATAAACTTATCCATAAAGGTTACTTTTAGAACACCCTTTTAAGATCTCCTTTGAACATTGACTCTCTGCTTAATAATTTACAGCAAAACTGAATTTTAGTGAATTTTTCCCTTCATTTTTGTCCTACATACTGTCCATAGTATTTATATTTGCATTTGCACAATACCTTCTTTTCATGGAACTGTTAATAATGTATTTGCTATAAATCAAGCTAGACGTCTTTGTCTAAGAGAACCACATATATTATAAATTGTGTTCGGACTTTGAACTAGCTGTCAGAAACAATGTGTACTTTTTTCAAAGTTGGTACATACATTTACCTCTTTATGTTAATATCTTTTTTTTAATCTAATACCATTGGATTTTGAAGTTTGTTTTTATGTTGGTTTTCACTCCACAGTCCCCAGAACCACCAGCCTTTGGCAGGTAACATTAACTGACAAACCTTATCACGTGTGATGGGAGTTAAATGCAACAGTGGCTACAGTGATCTGTACAGTTAAGTTTAAATCAACTACCTAGACTACCCAGCTACTAAAATTTGGCTCCTGTTCCCAAGATGCACAGACTGCTTGACAACTATAGATAATCTTTAAGTCTGAGTAACACCAAAATATAAGTACTGAAAAATCACATGAGAATGAACACCACTAATATTGCTGTTGAAAACAATCTGTGAGTTTGGTTGGATTAAATCAATTTCTAGCAATGAAACCATTGTTGAATTAAGGAAAACCCCAGAAATTAATTTGATACAACTGTTAAATGGAATGTGCCATCTTAACTTTCTTTGACTGGATGTCACTGAGCAATAAAGGAATAGTTTCAGATTTATAGAATACTTTAGGTTATCCCTGTTGAATGAGGAACCAAGCTTGACTCCAAATTTTGACTTCATAATTTCACATAACATAAGGGTTTTCATGAAAATGACTTAATTTATGCATTTTCCAAATTGTTTTGCTTTCTGGAAAAAGCATCTCTTCATGAAAAATATTAAGTGTAAAAAAACTGTATCAATAAAAGGAAAACATCTAAACAAAAAATCATTTAGATCATTGCATGCAGCATAAGTCATTTCAGGGAGGAAAAGAAAACCAAAAAACAAGTCAACAGTCATGGCAATATCGGTAAGCAGTTCCTGCCTCTTTAAAGTCATCTGCCACATTGTCCATTTTTAAATCCAATATTACTTATTTCAAGCTCAAAGTAATTCTACAAATCAGATCAATATTTTCAAGTTACTGCTGACAGGCTGATCAAATGTACCCCTAAAAGTAAAAAAGTCACCACAATGGCGTTTTTGGCTTGGGGTGGGCTATCATTTGGGCCACTGGAGCCTACAGTTATGGTCAGAACCCCTCCTTTTTTGGTTTTGTGCATGAATAATGGCCAATTCACATGTCAGACAACAAGAAATATTTTAAAATTCTTTTTATGAATTTTGCAAACAACCTAAAGGCAAAAAACACCAACAATGCCCTTTTTGGCCTAGGGGTCTTCCAAGCCCCAGTGACATTTCTCCTATACTTTCAAAAGGCATATTTCGGAAGACTGAGGCCCATTCTACTAGAAACCACAGTCTGAAGTATGTGGGTCTTTGTTGTTGATTTCCAACCAAAATGTCCTAAAAATGGTAAAAATAACCATTTTTTCGGTGGTCTTTGGCTTTTGATAAGATCTTATCAAATCAATCCCACATATACAAGCATAGAAATCTTTGACAAAATGTACAGATGAACCAGGGTAAAACTTAATGTCCTGTTACCTAAAGACAGGGGGCATAACAAACAAATTTTACTTTTTACCCTAAGAATTAAAATACATGATTACCAGTATTGTTCCACTATTGTGAATTTCATATTGATGTATAACTATTTCAAGGAGTAATCTCTCCTCAGCACCAATAGAACAAAAACCAAGAAGTATTTCTAATCAGGTGTGATATAAATAAGTTCTATCCATTGTCATAGAAACTATTTGAATAAAAAATTAACAACTTACTACGAAAATAAACATTTTTGATTAAAATATTGTTAATTATTTGAAACATTGATTACATTCATTTACAATAACAAATGTAATTAGTTCCATCCATTGTCATAAAAACTATTTGAATAAAAACATAACAAGTTACTGCAAAAATATAAATTTATGACTAAAACATTGTTAATAATTTAATACATTAATTACAATCATTTACAAAAACAAATGATTCTTTCAGAACATCCATTCTGTAGTGTGTCAAAAGGATCTTCTTAAATCACCATCACATGCTTACACTCTTGATTTTAGTGTTCGTCTGTGAATCCCTGAATTATTTTTTTGTTGTTGTACTACTACAATTTACATTTAGAAAGTTCATTCTGTGGCCCTTTCCAGTCTTCACCTGCAAAAAAAAAAAACAACACATACAATACCATTTCATATAAATACTCATCAATTTCATAATGACAATAGTTTAAACAGAATCAATCTGAACAAAAATTAATGACAATACAAAATTGAAAAAGAACAACTGAAAGTCTGGTTATATTCCATCGAGGGCTGTAAAATGAATTGCATGTTAAACGTATGTGCAATCATGCTTACAACGAACACCACAGCGTAGGTATTGAAAATCACAGAAATCAATTTATCAAAATTATCTATTATTTAGGCATTTAGTAGTTTCAGCTACAGAAAGAAGAAAATTTATGCACGCCAACAAAATGTGCCTGTCACTATTGCTAAGCAGATGACACTTATGAGTTTTGACTAATACTCTTACCTATTAACATGGCTAAGATTGGAAACCGATCTGAACCAAATACTAATTCTGGCTGATTGTTCACATAAGCTATGATTGTCGGTGCACCAAATGTCTGAAATATCAACAATAAAGAAATAAGATTAAGCTAAGCATGCTGTCAGAAACTGCCTCCTTTTTCCGAGATATATCTTCATTTTTGCATGTTTTGTGAAAAACTCTTACTGTTGATAAGGTACAAAAATGTACTCTCTAATTGGATAAGGTGCACTTTGTATGGTTTTGACAGTGTTTGCTTGCTTTAATTTAGCTTTTAGCTTTGATGTAGGGTAGGGTTTGGAACCAGCAAAAAATGTTTCTGTATTAACCTGGACAGTGCCCTGTGTTTTAGGACAGTGCCGTGTGTTTTACTTAATGTTTGTCTTATGTTATATGCTGCTGAATACATACCCTGAAGTTTTAACTCATCTAACGTCAATGCCCATTTATATACAGGGGTTATACAGGTTTTACCTAAACCCAACAATATGTGTCATATAACTGTTCCATGTCAAGATTAAAGGTCATTGGTTGATCTGTGTCTTCCATATTGGTTTCTGTATTTATATTATACAGGGATGTGATTTAGACATTTTATGACCCACGGAATTTACAGGAAATTTCCATGCAGAATTATATATATATCATAACATATGCAAAATGAATTCAGACGGGCGGAAATATGCCAATCGGCCGAAGAATCCCATTACTGTGTATAACATTGAGACAAGATTTACTTTATTTTTTCTATACAGGTTATACTTGTTTGGGGTGACCTAGAGCTCATCAAAAGTAGTTGGACCCCACCCTAGTTGAAGGCTTTGTGCATACTGTTGTGACTGTTAGATTCAACAATTTCCTCCGTTTCTTAAGGAGATGGAGTATGGTCTCCTTGACATTTACCTTATATCTTCCCCTTTATTTGAGTAAAGATTGGCATGATGGTATCAGTTTTTCACCACTGCTGATACATATAATATTTGTTTGGATTTTGAAATTTGGTAAAATTGTGCATATAATCTACCACCAATAACATTAAATTAAACATTGTATAAAACTCTTCCTAAATCGTCACCTATCTATAAAAATTTCTTGCTGAATCGTCACCTTCTATCAAAATCAGCTAAATTGCATCTCACAATGATAATCACTTTCTTAGAAAGCCGGAGAGATGCTGATCATCACACGAGTATTAGAGAAATGCATATATTATCTTACACCATGACTTAAAGCTTCCTCTGTATATTTCTTTAATCTGTTTTTAACATCATCATCTTTCATCCTTGTCAATGCATGTTTAGCTATGTCTTCACTGATTCCAACTTTCTTTGCTGCCTGAAAATGTCATTAAAAATGTAATATTTCCTATCTTGAGCATCATTCATTCAAATTTGCAAGTGCATTACACAACCAGAGGCTCTAGGGAGCCAGTATCACTTACCCTGTACTAAAAACTGTGTATTGGCATCATGGTGGTCATATTGAATGGGAAAATTTTAACAGATTAAAATTCAAAATTCTTTCAATTTTCAATCCCACAAAATATTTTCCCTTTGCCTTTGGTAAAAAGAATATTCAATAAACATATATATGATGTCAAAGAACTAATTAACATTTGCATTATCATTATTATAAAAAGGAATTTGAAGATACCAAAGGGGCAGACAGAAAAAAAAGACATTTAAAATAAGTTCCAACAAGATTTTATGACATAGATGGTCACATGAAGGCACTCACTGAGTTTTCATTCCACAAAAAAATTATAATCTGGTAAAGGTTCATCCAAGAAACATTTGTGATTCATTTCAATTGAAATTAGCAGTTTCTGACAACATATTCAACAACTTAGGTGCCTCGCAAGTGCAGCATGATACCACCGCAGCATGTTGAAATGTGAAAGGTGAACAAATGAACCTTTGGGTAAGTGTGGACACAGTATTTTGTAGGACACAATAATGTGCTGGACACAGTAATATTACTGGATAAGTGATCATTAAGACTCGTATTATACTCAAAACTGGTGTCACTATTGCTAAATTTTTCATAAGGATCATTTGGAGAAAACCCTATCAAA
>JARWCS010353364.1:0-10969 GCA_034783895.1 Geukensia demissa
TTAATAACAAAAGTACGAAAATGTATTCTTACACTTTAACTGCATCAGAGTGTTTCACAGCAAACGAAAACGCCTCTGGAAACGCCAAAACCCTTAAACTGTATGTCTTTCATAACCGCAAGTTCTATAGTCGAGTAAGTAGCACCTTAAAAGTTTGGGCTTTGGCAAGACATTTGAAAATATATTGCTATTGAGACTGTAGCATTATCAACGGCTAACAACCAATGATTTTGCTTCTGTAACTAATTAAAATATTGTTATATTTTTCTCTCATTTCAAAACGATTAAAATAAAGCCACCATGGCTGCCATTTGATGTTGTAAATCACCTTTTCTGCAAGTGATGTTGCGAATAATTTTGATCCACACTCTTTGAGAGATAACAAAAATGCAACAAAATGGAAAAAAATATTACGAAAACTGCTAAACAATACCCATATCCAATCATATAAGGCTACCTGCGAATGACAGGCTAGCATTGTCTGATCTATCCAAACTATGGTGGCTATTTCATGAATTTTATTACACACAAAGTGTATATTTTTTTTTATTAAATGCATTTTAAGTGAATTTTATTTCTGTCTTTGCTCTTAACATATGAAGTATAATTTAAAAACACGCCGGTAAGTACAATAAAATATATAAAGGTTCTGCATTTTCAAAATAAAGTAATTCCACCGAAATCTTTTGATTTTAGGAATTGAAAAATAGGATTAAATAAAAAAAAATAATTAAAATTAATGAAACAGTAACTTATTGTAAAATAATAGCTTAACGTTTAATGAAGTTGGTATTGGATTGTGTAAGATATTTAAACTTACCGGCATGACAAAGACACGAGAGAACAATCAAAACCAGTCCTCTTCGCGCTAACATGTTTCCAAAATAAAGTGAGAGAACATAGAAACGTCCTAAACTTAAATAATACTAAGACAGGGAGTCCCGCCCCAAGGAGATGGCATATATAGATGTCTCATATCACTGACCATTCTAATGAATAATTATTTCCTCCCAAACCAATAAACAATGGACATAATATGGCTGTAAATGTCACCATTGATTAATTGATGGACATGGTGTATAACATTGTCATCAGAAAGGATACTAGCACGCAACAGCTTTTTTGGGGCTGTCCATGTGGACTTTTTCTTTCTCAATGTCGAAAAGACTAAATAATGAAATTACAATCAAACACCAAAACTTACTCTTTGAGAACATACAATTCAAAAAGAAGACAATAATCATAGGACAAGGAGACAAAAAGTATACATAACAAAAAGTGGTTCCATAAAAAAGTGAATACAGTCGATTTTATATATTATGTTTTTGCGTGTTTTTTGTACCATTTCGTTGCTTATAGTATTTGTATAATTTTGTGTGTTATAGACCCCACATGATACTTGTTTATTTTCAATCTAGCAAGTCAGGATAAATTTTAATTTTAGCTCTTATTTGTCCACCTTATTTTACACCCCATTTGAAGCCTCAATTTCATACGTGTGTCCACAATAACATTTACGTATGAGAGAAACGACAGTATTTAGTGTAGGCATTGTATGTATTAAAGATTATTATAAAGTGACAGAAATATGATAGTATTATCAGCGTTGGTAAACGAATGACGCGAAATATAGTCATAATCACTATGACTTCCTACGTCAGTGATTGTGATGTCAGAGCAAAAGCTAATTTTAGACTTATCAGCGTTTGTAGAAGATACAGATTGTTTCATTAACAAATTAACGAATGTCAGCAACTTTTCATATACAATGATAACTATGTATTGTGAAAAAAATATTTAACTTTATTTATACTACACAAATGAGGACGCTATTGTTAATACTTGTTTAAGTTTAATTGCAAAAATGTTACGAAACGAATATCCATGTTTTAAACGGATTGTACAAATTATTTCCTTTTCAGTTGATTTTCGTTTTCTAAAAATGCATTGTGTGTTATTATTTGTCATGTATTATTCATACGGCATTACATAGGTCTTGTGATATTTTGAAAGATAAAACCTTCTGAGTACAGTACCAAATTTCATGCATCGCAACACAAATCAGTTATATCTTCCTTAAATGTAAGATAACATAGGACATCCTTGACATATTCCATGTTTAACACAGAAACAAACTCTTCGCAATATAAGAAGTTATACTGGAAAAAATTCATAATACATATAAATTTTATTAAATTATATTATAAAATATTCAGTAAAATAAATAACTTTTATCGCACAAGTTAAATAATAAATTTGCTTTCGCAAATAATTATAGTTTAAGTAGTCATTTAATTTGTACCTGAAATGTAAGGTCATTAATTTGATTTATGTAGAAATGCATGTTGCGGTGATATACTAATTCTTTAATCTAAGATATTGATAAAGTCCAAATTTAGAGTTCAAATGCCATTAAGAATTCTTTTAGTGAGAAAGTATTTACAAATACGATTTCTAAGGTGACTATTGCAGCAGCAATTTTATTTATCTTGGTTAAATTTATGTTTAGTGATAAGCAGGATTCAATTTTCAAATCACATTTAAAATGTAAGTTACTTCGTCTGTTTCCTTTTTCTAAGAATATATATGCCTATCTAGGTCAATTATAGTGGAGAAGCAGTTCAAATATTGCTAACGACCTCAGATGATATGTCAGATTTAAGGTAACACAACATATTTTTATATTATAATCTAGAAGGTGTTTACAAGGCCATGATATCTGGCAACAACGTTTTTACACTAATCGTTGTAATGTGTTTTGGCATTTAAAAAAGAATATGGAATATATGCCAGAACATATTAGGTCAAAAGTTGGATACCATGTGTAGATGTGCAACATGCAAAAAAAAAAAAATTAAAAATGACCACCATTTCCAAGATTCATTATCTCGGGAAATGCCACATAGAATTGCTTGAAACTTGTATCAGATGTTCAGAAGGATGAGTGAACGGGATTTATAAGAAAAAAAACGGATCGGTTTTCAAAATGGCCGCTGAAATGGCGTCAGAAATCGGTAAAACTCTACATTGTCTGATTTCAGCGAAATTGATATGTAGGGGTATTTAAACGTGGCGAATGAGATTCAACCTTTATTTTCAACGGGAAATGCTGCTCAAATGTTATTATAATTTGGATTTTTAAAATCGTAAAATATCAATTAAACTTTACAAGAACATCGCCTGTTATGAGAAATCTCAATGAAATCTGGGTTGTATGGCAACAGGGATTTGAAATACAGGGGTTCGGGGTGGCATCCGCCATTGCTTGCAATGGCAATGAATTGCGGATCTCCTGTGACAACAGATACTCTAGTTTGTAACATGTATCGACTTCAAGAGTAAAATCCAATACAATTCGTGTTCAGGTTCTGGTTTATGCCGTTTTTTCCAAATCACTGTCCGAGCCATGGATAGGATTGAGCGATCACCCTCCTCCACATACTTCCTGTGCCTGTCCCATATCAAGAAACTGTGTGGATTGAATGTCGCCATCTTTGTGTTTTAGTGTTACGTGTTTTACACTTGAATGCTTAACTTGCCGATTGTTGTTACATTTGAATGACGCATTATTTTTGGGGGGCACTTCACAGTGTGCCTTTGATGAAGAAGATAAGACAGCCTGTAGTTGTCGGATTTTTAAAAAAAAATTTAAAAAAAAATAGACAACCATACTACATCTCCAATTTGTATCAATAACTTGGAAGGGTTAACAGAATTTATAACAAACAAGTAAACAACTAAATAAACAAAGGTCATTTAAGTAAAGACATTTATGTTCTCTGAGATTGTGTGTGGATATTTGTTTGGTTTTTCCAAATTTCCAAGTCATATGACAGTCGTAAACATCAAAGGAATTATGAAAGTGATTGATAAGGTTACGTGTATCAATGTTAACCAGCCAATTACACAACCGTAGTGTATAAATTCATCTGAAACATACATATACATGATCTTTTTAAAACACCATTAAAGATTTAAAAAACTTTGCAAGTCCATTGAGGCAATTATCAAAGATTTCTTGAAACAAAGCAGACAATACCAATTTTATTATTTAGTACATGGATGTATGTTTTATTAAGTAGAGAAAGTCAAAATAAATCACTAGACTTACGACGTCTTAAGCACTGAAAGCTATATAGACAATAAATTTACATGAAAACTGATTAAAGCAGTTATTTCTTAGGAATGTCTCAGACAACTGGTGAGATTTACAGTAACAGCCGACATCCAAGACATACTTTGTCCAAAGCCACACAAAATACATGTACAGTGGAAAATATAATAAAAATATGATTTGTTTTTATTTACACATAATTATCAGGTTTTCAAGCAGACCATTGGCATTCCACTGGGCACTTATCGTGCTCTTATCCTTACTGACCTGTTTCATTACTCATCTGAGGCTGGTTTTCTTCAAGTCTCTATTGTCCGCCGCGATATGGCTGAAATACTAGTACTGCCGACGTGGCGTTAAACACCAATCAATCAATCAATCAAGGGATATTGGAGAAAGCAGATGGAATACTTGATAAACCATTAATTTCAGCTTCCGTTGCACAGATGATGTTCTTTCACCTAACATTCGGTGAATATTTCCCCGGTCTACCTGAGTGACCTTGACATTTAAGGCACAATAAACACTCCTTAGTCTGCCTCATACTTTGATCTTCAAACTTTATGACAAACGTAATTAATGAATTTAAATTACCAATAACCATCTCCGCGTTCATTAGCAGTTATATCCTAGCTTCCTTGACGTAATACGGCACTGCTCAGTCATGGAAACAGAAACTGCTGAAATAGGGATATAGGGATTGATTGAATGTTGCTCAACGTCCAGAGGCAAATATTTCATGCATATTCAGGACGAGAGCAAATTAATGAATGAACCCTTCTCTTTACTAGACCAACACAATGAGCCGGATTTTTAACGTGCTGGCTCACGAAAGCAACAGTCCGCAGGAAAATATGCCACTTTACCCAGACACATTATTCTGACTCTGGGCCGACCAGTCCATGCTTTTACTCCGCAATGAAGCGTGCTTAGCGGAGAAGCAGCAAATACCAATTTTAATGTCTTTGGTTTGACCGGGCCGGGGATCGAACCCACGACCTTCCGCACTCGAGGCGAGCACGCTAACCATTACACCACCGATGCGATTGATATAGAAATTAGTTGCTTCTTAGTTGAAGTCATCTCTCGAGAAATTTTACATTCTATACCACAATTTTGTTTTCGGTAAAAAATGCCCATTTCCTTGATGATGACGGGTCTTCTTCTATGTGGATTTAACATCTAAATAAACTGTAATCCTGACCTCGATGCAATACAATTTAAGCCTTTCATCACACCCTGGAATTACTATAATCGGATTTTAATATTGACAATGCATGGGTGTCTTTAGAGAGGCAGAAAATTCTTACCATTCGAGACCACCCGAGTTCACCCTCTGGTCTCCTTTTTCATTTATATAATTATGTTTGTTATTAGTTTTTTGTGGAGCCTGTTCCATCTTTTTCTTGTTCTCGAGTTTACCGAGAATTAAAAAATTTGAGCAACTTGCCCGTGTACTATTGATGTTCAAAATGTATCAAATAATTATTTTGTCACCGCGATACAAACAACAAGTTTTAACACAATTGTACTGATAGCTCGTAACCACATTATTAAGATCGCATAATAAGATATTTATTTCCCGTATTGTCTTTTTATATTTTGAATAATTAATTTATCTTATTTATGAGAGAGTTAATAAACAAATGATTAATATGTCCTCGCATATATTAGAACAGTCTAGTAAATGGGCACTTACTTGGTCCTGCATTAAATAAATTATAATACGGATTAGCTTTGCAATGATTTCAAAATGTTTATTTTACTCCTAAAAGCTTAAATTAATTAACTTCTTAAACATATGTAATTAAAAAACTGAAAGGTTATTGCGGTATTAAGGTATATCTTTAACCTCCAAATCGAAGCTTTTCAGATCAATTTGCAAAAAGTGTTATAAAATCAGATGACATCCCCAAAACTTTTTATAATATTGCACAAATATGGATCACCGGGTAGTACAAAGTTGGTAAAAATAGCTTATTATAGTAAAATACAGCCACAAATACCAATTTCAGGGTATATCAGAGTTGGAAAAAAGGTACGGCATGCTTCTAACTACCAAATGTTTCTATATAATCTGCTTCTATAAAAGATAATTAACATCAAATAGAAACATATGGAAGCCTCATAAGCTCATAGAACTGCCTTAAAATCAAATATTTCTAACCAATTTTAATGAATTTACTCGAATCAGATTGTTTTATGACCTTCAAAATCTATCTGGATGTTGTAATTGGGAAAAATTCTTTTCGTTATTATTGAATCAACCTTTAAATTTTAAAATGAATAAGAAAAAGAAAGATTTGAGGCAATTTTTAATCTTAGACGAAAACTGGGACCAAATAAGGACCTTGCCGCACGTAGTCCTTTTAACTGTTATATGTGTCCAAAGGTGTCCATACTTGGTTTATCAATTGAAAATATATTGGAAAATTATTGGTTTTCTAATCATAATTATACTAGTCAGAAAAATAAACATCATTGCTTTTCGAATATGACGGGCAATGTTAAGTTTTGTCTATATATATTACAAAAATATTAACCGTCATACTCTAATTATTTGATTTCCGCCGGAGACATTATGTTTTATTGTTTGAACATATTTTTTTACATTTTACTTATTTTAGAAAATAACCATGGAAACACGATATATTATTTTTATGCTTTCTTCAAATCATGTGAATGTCATATGTCTTATTGAAAAGACAAATCGATGAATAAAGTACATAGCTTCATAAAATGTTAAAAATCACGTTATACTTGTATACATATATCAATGTCAAAATCCAGTTTTTCGAAAAAATGAATTACGTAAATAACAAGGCAAAACCTTGTGATAACTTAGATATTATGTAACTACGCTTTAATGTAGTGAAAGATAGACTATTAAGACATAAATTCTGTACATAATGATAATATCTAAATATTTTACTAGGATTTTGTTTTTGAAATCTACATGTTTAATGCTGTCCAGAACGTCACAAACATACAAATATTCGACAGAGGTGCTTTAATGCTACCATTAAAAATGATTGACTGATTGAATGTTGCTTAACGTCCTGTGGCAAACATTGCATGCATATTCAGGACGAGAGAGTTTTAATAAATGATGATGATGAATGACCCCTGTTTTGTACTAGACACGCTGAGCCGGATTTTTAAGTGCTAGCTCACGGACAGTCCGCAGGAAGACATGCCATTTTACCAAGACACATTATTCTGACACTGGTCTTTGCTCTTTTATCCTAAATGCTGCGTGCTTAGCGGAGAAGCAGCAAATACCAATTTTAATGTCTTTGGTTTGAACCGACCGGGAATCGAACCCACGACCTTTCGCACATTTAACCATTACACCACCGAGACGGTCCCAAAAATGAGATAAATGTCATAAAATTCAGTCTACATATTTTTTTGGGCATATTTGGTAAAATCTGCAACCACAGTAATAATTACTGTATTTATCAGAAATAAACGTCATTTAGAATCCTATTATAAAAATATGGTAAATGGTATAAAATAAAGTCGACGGTTTTTTTCTGCACATTTTGTAAAATCTTCAACTAAAGTTATTATTTCTGTAATAACCAGAAATACTACAATCCCGTAAGTCCTATTGCAAAAATGAGATAAATGTCATAAATACAGTCTACATATTTTTTGCACATTTGTTAAAATCTGTAACCACAGTAATTGTTACTGTATTTATCAGATAGAAAACATCCCGTATGTCCTAACACAAAAATGTAATAAATGTCATAAAATGAAGTCGACAAATTTTTTTGCATATTTGGTAAAATCTGTAACCACATTTAAAATCAGAGAAAAGTAAATGATAACCACTAATAAGTCAATGTCCAGTCTGACACGTTGTCATTAATAACTGTTTTGACAAGGACATGTAATGAGGAAATAATATAAGTAATAATCGAGTGTCCATAACAACATGATTATATATATTATATATATGTATATATTACGTAAAGCACTATAAATTATACAATAAGGTGTATCTGTGTTACTTAAGGTCAAGAACGAACATGTGTACGTCTACCTCATTTCAAACTTAATAAAAACCCAAATTTTTATACTAAAATAACAATGTATTGAATTGAAAAAAAATCTTCACTTCGACCGATATTTTGAATATTGTTATTAACGTATGTACAGATGTAAGATATGGATCGTGTCTTTCTGGCATATATTCCATATTCTTTAGGGTTGTCAAGTTGGTTACTTATTCCTTATTCCTTATTCGTTACTTATTCTTTTAAATCTGTTCCACTGCTTTAGAATAGTGTTTTATTCAAACTCCATTAAAATACGTTTTTTTTTACATTTTATCTTTATATCAGTAACTTCTTATTGATGCAAATTATATTAAAGAAAATTATCTTTATTTTGAATTTTCATATTTTTTCAAATGAAAAAAAAATCGCCTAATTGAAAAACATGCGCATATTTCCGACAAGATGAAAGATCCCTCAAAACGAAAAAAGTATTCCACCCAACTTATTAAATGTGCTAATCTTAAAAGTCGCATTTTCAGACAAAGTTAAATGTTTTTACAAAGTATGTAGGATTCTTTCTGTATCTTAAATACTTTGCCGATAAATACTTCTTCATCTAACTGAAACCTGAAATATTCTTCTTTAAATGAAACAAGAGAGAGAGAGAGAGAGAGAGAAAGTTAAAATGTATATGTATGATGTACTCCAATATAATCGATATTGCCGAGATATTTCGTGTTTGTTTTTGTACAATATATCTCTTCTCAGCTTCCTTTTGTTGATAAACATCATTTTGAAAATTGTCATTTGTACTACATGTGTGAAAAATGCCTTCCAGCAAATGCAACTTAGACAGCAAATCAAACAAATTTAGACAAGCTCGTGCTAACGAAATCGTCAGTGGAGTTCAAGCCTGAAAAGTTATATAAAAAATCACGTGTCTTGCAGTCTTCCAAGTTCTTGACAGTAATACTAAATACCGGAATCGATAACCATAATGACAAGTCTTATGTTTCACCACGATAATTTTGTTTGTTTAAATTTTGCTCAAAGGACATTACACAACTTGTCCTATTTCAAACTACATGGATTGAATAATGTTTTTGCTGTTTTAAATATTTATCTATAGAAATTCAAATGACTGTGATTTGGCCATGTGTTGACAGTTTTTCATGATAAATGAATAAAACAATTTACATGCAAGATGTGGCATGGTACACGACCCTAGTGATGAGAAAGTGTAACAATTATTTGCTAACTATTTCGGATCTCTTTACCATCACATAAACTGACAGTACGTTAATTTTAATTAAACAATGAGAATATCAATTATCTAAAATTACTTGCACAGTTTAATCAATTTTTATTTAACAATTACAGTGTAACTTGTAATGTTTATATTTGCATTAATCTATTTTTTGCGGTATTTTGCAGTCTATAGCCTGAATAGTGGAACGAGATATTGCATTGGAACGAGCTACTTTACAGCTGAACGACATTGCATGGAACGATTTTACTGTGGAACGAGTTACTATAGTATCGGTTTACAAATCAATGAATGCAAAATTCAGTGTATTGTACATATAAGTGCTACCGGTTATTCAGTCTTGATGGTAGCAGTTTTAGTAAAGTAAAAAATAAATGTAATATAAGAGATGTAAAAGATGTAGAACTACATGCAAATTTTGAACGAAAAGTGGACATCTCGGATTGAGATAAAAAACCAAATTGGCCCGTAACAGAACACCAATTCGGACCATCAAATGCTACCTATAAACAAGTAATTTATAATCTGCTGAGTACAAATATGTTTGTATGATTTTTAAGTGATGCGGAGCTAATTATTGAAAAAAAAAAATGGATTTTTTTTTTGCGCCAGATTACTATACCGAATCATCCGAAGGCCAAGCTGTTCAGTAGGTCTTAACGTTAAAATTGAAGTGAAACAAGTGCAAGGAATCATCTCAAAGTACTGTGAATTCAGAGAACTGAATTTTCCGTCTAATGAGACAAAAAAAAAAAAACCAACAATGTCATCAGAATTGAAAAAATATAATTCATTTTTGCAATAAACTAATATAAATCGGAGACGTTTTCAAGTAAATGATTTTGAAAACGTAATTTTCAAACCGGAAATAAGCTGTTCGAAATTCAATGTACGACTAAAAATAATGCGTTGCGAATAGATAAAAATTGCCATAATTAAGGAAGAAAATCTAAAATTTCATTTTCTGTGCTAGAAAAAAACCAAATACATCAAATTGATCAGAACTTCTGCGTAATGCGTAAATGAAACTTAACAGCGTTTCAGATAAATTCAATCCTTTTGGGAAATAAATTATAAAAAGACCAACACCAGCGGAAGCAAAGTTACAAAAGAAAACTGGTTCAAAAACGGTATTCAGCAAAATCTAAAAAAGGAAAAACAAGAAATGGAATTAGACGACCCTTAAGATAACCATTTGATTTATTCTTGGCTGCAGCCTTGATGTAAAATGTTAACCAATATTGCGAAAATTGTAGTATTGATGAATTTTTCTATGTTGTATACGTATTTTATAGAGTAACTACCCATCAGCGGAGTAATAACTTTCGAAATCCAAAGAAAGTAGAGGTAATCGAAAAATAATGCTTTGATTTGTTTTATACATTTGCAGCAAACGCATGTTTTCTGTCTCAATTTAGAATTGTCATAACAAGTGATTACTAAATTAGCGGTATTCTTAGATAAGATTCAGAATTAATTTTAGGCCTTAGTTGTTCTTATGGTGATATACTAGTCAAAAAAAGAAACGTTACACTCCTTCAACATCATTTAAAAATTTGTTTGTGCGTTGTTTAAAATTTT
>JARWCS010353375.1:0-10969 GCA_034783895.1 Geukensia demissa
AAACTGACCGCCGCGATATGACTGAAATATTGTTGAAAGTGGCGTTAAACCCCATTCAAACAAACAAAAAAAAACATTATCTTTTTAAACTGAAATAAATGGGAGAAACAATTTAAAAGAAACACTTGTCAGAAATACAACTAATGCACTGTAAAATTAATTTGCAAACTACCAAAGTCAACACATAGTACATTTTGAAAACTTTGCAGGACAGACACAGTTTTTTTTAAATGTGAAGGCAATGCTATTTCTGAAATATATTAAACAGAACCTTTTTTTAGTTTCCTTTGTTGTTGGCTACGGTCATGCCTGTATTCTGATTTAACTATTTCTGTCTGCCCATTTGAAATATCCCATTCCTGTTTTATAAAGGAGGTCGTGGATTCAGATCCTTCGTTTCTATTATTTTTGTTTAATCTTTTAGTTTGTTTCAAATTTATCTTGTCTCCTTGTACTATGCTCTTCTGATCTCTCACATGGGTATTCAAAACTGGACTTCGAACTATTTTTTCTTTATACAATCTTAAAATTTTAATTTAAAGCTGTATGATGTACGTAATGATAAAATGAGGAACAAAACGTTCTCCCCAACTGACGGTATCTAATTTGTTGCATTCCATTATTATCATGTACAGAGATGCCCCCCCTGATTGTTAATGATAAATTCAAAAGTATCCGAAAGTATCCCAATTATTTTATATCATTTACATGTGTACGATATGATGAAATAATCTGTCTTCAACGTGTCGTTGCATGCTGTTTGGCAACCCGTGGAATATTATTCCTCAAATAATTCCATAACAAGTTATCACTTATAACCAATAATTACTATTACAGGGCTTGTTAAGAGAATGGGGCCAGGAATACACCAAACGTTTACGGTCAGCGCCACTACCAAATTAGATAGAAAGACTGAGTTAATGCTTGGTAAAAAGAATTAATTAAAGAATGATTGATTCTCCAGTGTTTCAAGAATAGGCAGAACAAAGCATCTTTAGAAACATGATGGTGAATGAATGCAGTTATAGTGAATGTAAAATTGTACTCCTTTGTGCCATCACAATTTTTTTCATGTAATCAAAATGACTGTCAAATGTTTTGATAACATTTTCTTATCACATCTATGTTATCATTATTCTTTTTATTATTGTATGAGTATGTTACTCGATCATATACATATAACCAATGGTTTAAATTTAAACTGATTTGTTGTCTACGAAAGCGTTTTCATTTGTCATATCTCGTCCTAAATATTATTGGGAAAGTAAACAACACTTGAAAAAAATATATTTATTAATACATTAATGTTTACTCATACTTATATACGGTACGATGTTGTTTTAGATATTGTTTTACTTTTGTGAAAACAAATACAAGTATATAAATTGCGAATTGTCACCGTGTAATATGACCATATCTTCCATCTATCAAATCAGGTAAATGGCAATGCTGTACCACGGAATACAAAATACACAAAGAGCATTGAAAATAAAAATCCAATTGATTTTTTTTAAAAGATCAAATAAAATATGTATGTTTCCTAGATTTCCTTTAATTAAACATCAGTTTGCTTTAGTCATATCAACATAATTTATAGTAATTCGTTGGTATTTTAGCATCATTTCATTAAATGGCTGGTGCCTTCCATTCATTACGTCGTCATCGACATTTCAGAATTGCGTATTTCATTCTTGTCAAAAGGAATTAAACCTATTACAATTAGCGAAGTGCTCTCCAAAAACTAAAGAAGATAACAAATCACTAAAACTGGTAATATGCAAAGTTATTGTTTATTTTTTTCTTTTGAAAATATTCAGTTGTGGATCTACCCACCCTGTTTTAATATGGCAGCTTCAAATATTCAGCATAGGAAACAATTAAACTTGTTTATGTAATGTCTTAAGTTGTCTATGTACCTGTGAAAATAAGTCTCTGGGGAATAAAAAGCAGACCCTAAGTTCAAATGCATATCAGACACCCTACGGCATACAAAGAAGGCTGCTATAACTAACCAAACTTGGTTTAATGTGACAATGTATGGGAGCAGATATTTTAAGAGATATTTTATCGAAAAACTTCTCGACGATAAACCAAGCTTCGATTGAATTTACCATGAAAAATCCATATCCGACATTCCGACAATGTTGCCCTCTAAAACCGAACCAAAGTTTAATATAGAACTCTAATGAATTTTGCAAAAGCATCATCTTCGCAAAAAAAATTTGAAAATGTTGCGGAAAAACTACCCTAAGATAAGCCTTTTTAAAATTTGAGCAACTTGTCCTCAAACCAGTAAAATTATCAGTTTTTTCTGTATCAAGGAGTTCTCGGAGACTCTGGGTGATAATCAATATCTGTGAGTTGTTATGAGTACCACTGTAGTTTTAATATTCCAGTTTTGGTCTGATCACTTTAAGCAAAGATATCCCTTTAAAAACTGGTAGGAACATGAAAACGAAACATTTTTATTTTTCGTAGAACGAAATACCTTAGAATAGGAAATGTATTAGTTTTAACAAAATGGTTATTAGTGATAAAAAGTTTCTCTTTCTTTAACTGAATATTAACAAAGATTGCAGTTTTTTGTGGAAGGTTGTGAATATTCCATGACTGATTTTTTTACGTATGCTTTATATCATCGTTTTAACGCGTAAAATATGAATAAATTAACAGACGGACGTTTTCATGAATATTTTTCAGGTGGTTTTGTAAACGATTTATAACACGAATCATATGGTTTAAAATACACAGATCACAATGATAAAGTGATTAACAATGATGTGATAGCCAATAACACTAGTGTCTTGATAATCGATTTACTAGACTTGTTAACTATTATCAAAATTCCAAACTCTGAAATAACGGAGAAGGCTTCATCCTTGGGTGCCATTCACGCTTGATTTGGCTGCCTTATTCGTTTTGTTTTTAAATGAGGACTTCATTTTACAATGTTTAAATCTCGGTTTTCCTCTGCTTTGGTCCTATTGCTACTAATGACAGGTTACTTCTTAAATTGTTCATATACACAATATTTGTTGAACAATGGTAAACCTATATTTTAGACACAGTTATGTTTTACAAAAATTTGCTGCATTTGCTAAAAGTCTGAAACACTGAAAATACGGAAAGGCCTTGAAAAGTAGAGCACTAAGTAGTGGTCCCTGCCGTTGGATTTGGCTTCCCATTTCGAGTTGTTTGGATTTGAGTGCTTCTTTCGCTATATTTGAATCCTTGACTTCCAATGTTTCGGTTCTAATGTTACTGGTGAGAGGTTACTCCTTGAAATGTACATACAGCATACCTAAATTTTCCATATTTCTTTAACATTGGTAATTTTGTATTTTTTTTTAGACCTTTAAAACAAGTCGTAATACACAAGACTGTCTCTAGATGTCTAAAGACGGTGGTGTTTATTTGCTATTTGCTATAATCTACCAGTAAACATTAGAATTTATAGTATATTTTTATGCTGAAAAAAGATCAAAAGAAATACACAATTATATTCATAACAGGATATAATAACCTCATTTCATTGAATGTGTTTTATCATAAATGTTGATTGTTGTATGATTGTTCATAATTTTATTGTTATTTGTTTATTTATTATTTTTTGTTATCTACCATTAATGAAATATTAAAATACATGTATATGTATTAGAGCTAGTCAAATGATAATGCACCAAAATAGTGATATTTGTACATAATATATATTATATGTTTGATATTCATGTGTGTACATATTATATAGTATAAACAGTAATATTGAAAAATGTAGTTAAATATTACTCTTATGATAGAGTTAGTTATCGACCAAATTCAAGCTACTATTATTACTGAAGTTGCGTCATTTTGAAATTTTCTTATTTTCAAATCCAGCTTTCCTGACGTGGTTTGTGTGACTTATTCCTTGTCATTAACCTACGTTAAGGGTTACGTATTAAGTGTTGTCAATTTGTAATAAAAATATGCTTTTATTTTAGAATACCGGAAATTGTCTTTTTCCTTTTACAGCTCAAATAATGAATCTCCATCACTAAATCATAACACTAGAACATTTGGCTATGATTGAATATAGCATAACGTTTTATAAGCTGATATTGTCCTATACTTATGAAAATTCGTTAATGTATGTTTAGGATTTCAAAAACATTACTGAAAGATGAAATTGTATAGTACCTTTTTTCCTTTGAGAGATATGTTTGGTTTTATATCACAGGAATTGTAAAACATAATCAGCTTCTTAACATGTTATAAACGTTACAGGATGTTATGTACTTAGTTTTCAAGAATTAAACGTTTTTCAGATAATTTTTAAAATTATTGTCATGATTTCAAATTATGATATTTGATATATCAAGGAAGAAAACTGATACGCCTATATGCTGGATTAGGTTTAGGTTGTAAAGTGTTCTTCATAATAATAATGTAAGCATTCTTTTTCATCTTCTTGTGTGCTTAATGATTAATGAGGATTGTACTTTTTGAAAGCAGTGTCGCTGTGTAAGCAGATTTATGACAATTGCTATATTTTCCTGAAATTAAACTCTGTTTTGAAATGGTTTCG
The DNA here is from genome assembly GCA_034783895.1 of Geukensia demissa. Lineage (NCBI taxonomy): Eukaryota > Metazoa > Mollusca > Bivalvia > Mytilida > Mytilidae > Geukensia > Geukensia demissa. The sequence goes on from JARWCS010353375.1 coordinate 4,565, forward strand.
TTGCGATGTGTTTTGCAGTTTAAGGCGAGATAACCGTGTATGATTTCAGTCTCCCATATAAAGACTCGATATTCTGCTGCTGGTCTATGTCTGTAATTAACATTATTACGTCATCAGGCTTTCAGATAAAAAAAAATGATAATTACTAATTCATATGAAGATATTCGAATCTAAGGAAAATACTAACTTATTTTTGTATTAAAATTTCCCTATAATAGTATAAAAATATCATTTCATCCTGTGATTCTCTTTTGTTTTTGATTTCCGATTTGTATAATGAAGGATTTCTAAAAAAGTAACAAAGATATATTCTAGATAAGTCAATTAATGTATATGAAAAATTTGAATTTTGGTCTTGGTTAAATTGATTCAGGAAAAACTTCTAAAGTTGACTCAATTCCTTACTGATATAGTAATATTAGTAGGAAGAGGTGTGGAAGGGGTGTGATAGCACTCTTTAAATTTTGGCAAAAGGAAAAGGGGGCTTTGTAGGATAAAACACGTATTTTCACTTGTTTTGAACATTTACCTGCATTATAAATGAAAGTTTTAATGTGTGAAAGTAAACTGCACCAAGAATATCATTACATAATTTTAGTCGCTCTCGTTATATTTCACAGTGCGTAAAAATATTCATGTATTTCATGGGCTTATAACTATGTACGCTGCTTAGAGATACAAGTATGAAAATTTGTATCTTTTCTGTCGAAAACGCTAACATTGTTTTTGGTTACCTCTGCATGGCCGGATTTTTAACCTTCAAAGCTGCTTACTCATAAAAACTGCTCTTACTAGTATATGATAGATATGGTAGTTTAATCAATTTCTGTATTTCAAGGCCTCCATGTACAAATATTTTTATTCACTTAAATCGTAAGTTCATAGAGGTACAATTACCCTGAATAAATAATGAATAAATATGACTGTTTGACTGATTTTTAGTATTAGATAAAAAGTGTTGTGTCCCCCATCCAAAACAATCCCATCTTCCACCATTTTTTAAGCTGCGCCGAGTTTTAAATTATTTACCTGGATTTCACATTGAAAAAGTTGCCTTTTGTTTGCCGGGAGTAACACATTTTTAACGCTGCGAACTAATTAAGTAATAAACTGATTGATGAGAGGTTATTCCTGTAAAATTTGTCATATCTCTTCAACATTGGTAATTTTGTATTTGGAAACCACTGAGTCGATACCTCTGCTAGTGAATCATGTATCCGTGGGTATTTACCAGCCTAGCAGTCAGACTTTTCTGACATGAAATTTAGTAAACAATGTTTATACAGAAATATGCTGCATTTATTAAAATTCTAAAGCACTGAAAATACGAAAAGGCCCCGAAACGTATTGCACTGCCGTCGAATTTGGCTTCCCATTTCGACTTGTTTGAATTTAAGTGCTTCATTTCCTATGTTTAGATCTGGGACTTCCTATGTTTTGGTTCTTCTGCTACTGATACGAAGTTAGACTTTTGCAAAATTTTATAACCGTTTTTAAAAGATTTAATACAAAATAGGGCTGCAAATAAAAAGTTTTTATACGACAAGGGATATCACATCCTACAGAGTATGTTCTATGGAAACATTACATGTAAAGCTTTCAAATTTAAAGATGATCCCTTGACTCTTACCATTCCGTTAAACAAACTTATCCACAAGGGGTACAAATTCGACGTTATAGACATTAAAACTTGTTTTTGTTGGTACAGACATAAATATACGGATCGCATCATTACACAAATATTAATACATTTGGCATTGGATCCATCATGTCTTTCTTCACGTTTATTGACAACGCTAGAATAAATCGTCAGACATGCTGTGTTTGATGACATCTCGAGTTGAGAGGATTGATGTTTTGTCATCAGGAATCTCACCCTGAGCTTGCTTGCAGTAACAGTGAAAATTCATTAGAGATGTATCTTTTTTTTGCAAGTATATATATTGTAATGATGTACTCTCTAGTCTGATTGGGTGACTTTCTGTTTGATTTTTTCCTTTGACCACTCATTGGAGAGGGTTGGGATCCCACTAAACTAGTTTAACCTCACCACATGTCTTATGTGCCTGTCCTTAGTCAGGAATTGTGATGCTAGGTTTGTCTTTGTCGTTATTGTTCTGTTAAACGTACATATTTGATAATATTCAGGTAAGAGCAGTATTATTTAAGGCATTCTAGTTTTTTATTTGGGGGCGATTTAGAGCTTTTCAGAAGGAGTGGTATTCCACCTTTGTTGAAGGCCTTGTGGAGATCTCTAGATTTGTAAATTCCTTTGTTTCTCTCGTGGTTGGAGTAGTCTCTCTAAGATTAACCCCATATCTCTTCATTTTTGTATTTAGCATACGAAAATTTTACATATTTATTCAACATTGGTAAATTTGTAATTTGAAACCACTGGGTCAATACCTCTGCTGGTGTATTATGTCCTGAAGGGTAATCTCAGAGACTTTTCTGACATGAAATTTAGTAAACAATGTTTAAACAGAAATATGTTGCATTTGTTAAAATTCTATAGCACTTAAAATACGGAAAATGCCTCAAAAAGCATTGCACTTAGTAGTTTCCATGCTTTAGGATTCGTCTACCCTTTTGGATTTGGTTGGATTTGAGTGCTTCTTTCACTATGATATGAGACTTCGTTTGTTTTGGTTCTAATGCTGATGATGAGAGGTTACTCCTTGAAATGTACATATAGCATTCGGAAACTTTCCATATTTATTAAACATTAGTAATTTTGTATTGAGATAGCATGCAAACATGCGATAAGGCATGCCTGAATGTTAAAATACAAAATTACCAGTGTTAAAGAAATATGGAAAATTTAGGTATGCTATATGTACATTTCAAGGAGTAAAATTTTCTTATATGAATTGGAAAAAAGGTCCGAACCAACAAAAGAAATGTGCACAATTTTTATATTACTTTATCTGGGTTAAATCTAAACGATCCGGCCAAAACCGAAGATGGTCGACCCCTACGTCCAATCTCCGTAGAGAATTTATGTGCTAATAACAGTATGTAAATCGTTATTGCATAGTGTAAAACATAAATCATTAACTGTGGAATAATTCTCATTTTATTAGAAATAAATACAAAGGCAGAAACGCACATATAATCTAATAAAGCTCGACACAGAGTATTGTCGAAGCAGCCATGTTGCATACCCCCACGCTACTCTGGTGTTTTATTGTATAGTGTAAATTAAAAGAACAACATGCCCATAGAAATTGTTTTGTCATGTCGATCAAGAATATATATGATTTAGGGATCATAGGTATCTGATTTTTTTTGTGATTTCTCAAGATTTCAGACACCAGGGTTTAACCATTTAACTTGTCTTTTCATTTGGAATAAGCATCTACATATCATTTTGTTGATTGGTGGATTGTTGTTTAACGTCCATTGGCAAATATTTCCTGCATATTCAGGACGAGAACAAGTTTTCAAACAATAAATCTTAAAAGTGGCTGTCTGGAGGTTAGGCCGGGGAATTTTATAGCTACAAGATGCAAAATTGAGACTGTTTGATGAGGGGCGGAAAATTTAGCCTAAGACGTTGCGTACGGTATTGCGTACCTGAAACTGACGTCTAGAAAGTAGTTGTACATGTAATCCCGTTATTGGTATCGATCAGATTAGCTTCGCCTCTATCTTTAACCCATTAACTTCCCAAAATGCAAATACTCTTTTTTGTTTGGCCAGTTTATTTTTTGTTGTTACATTTGTCCATAATTATTCAGTTATATTCGATATACAGCGGAAGGTTGACTTCACCTACATGGTAATGTATTTTTCTTAATTATTATTATTGATCTTATTAACGTGGGATGGACTGTTACCAATTACTTTTTATTTTTCCTATTTTAAGCTTGATTCCGAAATTGACGTTGAAATGACGTCCTATGACATTATGTCTAGATATGGCAAAATACTTGTCATTTTAACATATTTCGTTGCAATATACTACAAAGACATGCAACAGAAAGCTTTCAAAAAGCACATTTGAAAAAGATTTTGATTTTATAAATTCTATTGGTCTAAATTAAAGTTTTTTTCTTGCAAAATTATGTATCATATTTGACAAAGATATTTATGAACCATTTTTGACGCTGTGTGACATTGATGTAAGAGCTTGCACATTTCAAATATACATATGTTTTTCTATTTAATTTGACCTATTTTATATAATTATTGATTAAATTTGGAAATTCAGGGCGAACGTTAACATAAACGTTGAAAAAAGCCGAGTGTGACACGTTCAATCAAAGTCTTTTTCACATATTACTTTTCATTGGAAAAACAGTTTTTGCTTCCGATTTTACAAAGCAAGAAATATTTCTTGTATCTTTTTATATCATACCAACATTTATAATACGCATTAATTTTAAGCGTGTAATATCCGATTTGAAACGTTAAAATGTACCGTGAACTTGAAAATTTTCGAAATGTGAAAACATTCCGCGACAAATATAAACAGCGATTTCTTTGAAATTAGTTTGATTGGAGAAACTAATTTTTTACTACTGGTTTTATATCTTATGATGATAATGTCTCCTCACCTGGCACTGGTGCCATCTCCCTGCGACTTTTTTTCGATGTCTTCAAAATATTTTGTATGTTCTGGACGCTCTTTTGTCGGAATGTGAATAATGACGTCATTATTATAAATTGCGTTATAAATGGAAGAAAATCAGCTTCCTGCTCATATAAAAATTATCTATTCACTTTTTCGTCAACAATGAAAAAAAGTAACTATTGATCGCCGCATCTGTTACTTGTGTCCCGGTCAAAAAAGAATCTTTGTATGTTTTCAATAATATACAGTGTTGAAAAAAATGAAAAAGAAGACGCTTTTCTGTTCTTAATATTGCTCACATTGTTTTCCTGAACAGTTTGGTATATATTTTACCACAAAAGTCGTTTAAATGTTCAGTTTCCCAAGAATTAAAAAGTCGCGATCATCGGAATTATCTGAGTATCACCAATATCGTACGCAACGTCTCAGTAATTGGTCACTGACGGACCACTTAGTTGTTTCAAGGGGTTCTTTACTGTGCTGACAGCGTGGCATTTTCCCAACACAGGGCACGCGGTAACGTTCACGTCCGAGACGGGTTGAGAATTTATACATCCATCCCAACCAACGGACGGAGGAGTGAGTTCTACCTCCTGGGGGAGAAACCGAGCAACCAAAATCTTAACCCCAGCTACATGTCGAGGTGGTTGAGTATTTACGTTTGGCTTAATCTACACCAATTGTGCAATTGCTGAGTCAAGTTTCAGTTCCGTATTCCAAAGAGTTCAAGAGGATTAGAGCGACAAAGCTGTGTATCCCCGCCTCCAGGAAGATATACTATATCAAAACCGTAAGCACTTTCCCCATCTATAGCCCAATCTAAGGCTTAAGGACACCGGGCCAGTGGTTTCAAAATACAAGTTTACCAATGTTGAATAAACATGGGGAATTCTAGTGTGACTTTATGATTAAATACAGAAATAAATCGTATGAATATAATATCATATTATATGTATAAACTAGTTTTGGAGTGTAAAAATTCAAAATTCTCTTGATTAAAGAACGCGCTTAAAACTGTTGATACTAACGACTTTTCCAACTTTTCTATATAATTCCCAAAATGCTATTAATGTACGTTTCATGAACTGAGTGTCTAACGTTTTGATTATTATCTCTTAAAGCAATAGGGAATTTAGAAAAAAAAATTAACTATCTTAACCACAACCGAATCCGGTGTTAATATATATATTATTTGCTTTAACAGTAATTAAGCTTGTTTCTCGGATGAAAAGATACATCTAGTGTGACTGGAATTGTGAAAAGATGATAATATTTTACAATATTTACAGCATGTTCGGCAATAAAATTTATCGACATGTTGCTCCTTTAGATACATACTTATTTCTGTACTGTTATGAATCCTCGTTTGTGGTCGAACTAGACAAAGATCCTTCTAAATCTGATTGAAATGATAAATTTAACAGCACGATATCTTTGCAGTTAATGACTCGGATGTTTAAACACGTCAATACACGTTACCCTAGAGAACTTACTTTGCATCAAGCTTATCAGAACAAAACAAAATATAAGACATGAGACGATTTTTCATTCTCTATTTCCCCTACTTTACGGGAACGTTTTCTGGCTCCTACATTGGGTGAATATATTTTCAGTTTGTTCATTTTACCCGTGAATAAAGTGATGTTTTAGATTTTGATGAACTTAACCTTTGTATAAACAGCAAATCGCAAATCATTAAGTCAGAATTTCGTTTCCATAATTTAATCAAACCATTTAATTGATTCTATCATATATATACTAGTCAAAAAAAGAAACGTTACACTCCTTCAACATCATTTAAAAATTTGTTTGTGCGTTGTTTAAAATTT